>BQNB010063461.1:0-35673 GCA_026074375.1 Tanacetum coccineum | reverse complement strand
ATCAGGGATTCGATGCTTAGGCTGTGCCACATGCTGATTCAGTATTGCTGAGAGGAGTCATGCACCTGAAAAGGTGACCGTGACTGATTTATTTTATTTGAGAGGGATGGATGTTGGTTCAGTTAATATCCCTTATCTTTTGGTTAGGTATTTGAGGTTGTTTGCTTTAGGGAGGAAGCGTGGGGCGATGATATCTGGAGGTCAGTTTGTTGCTCGTTTGGCTAATCATTTTTGGTTACTTACTGAGGAGAGACTCCAGGGATTGACGGTGATTGTTTGAGACCTTCCTGTGATTGATATGGCTGAGCTAGTAAGGATGCATATTTGTGAGGAGCTCGATAATACTTGGGCTTGGGTAGCCCCGGGACAAGAGAGGCATCAGGCTGCTGCGACTGGTACCCTAGAGGTTGCTGAGGGTGCTCCCAATGTTGATGAGGGTGACCATGATGTTTCGGCACCCGTACAGGCACCTCAACTACCTACAGCTGGACCAGCTAGGACTATGGCACAGAGGTTAGCTAGGTTGGAGGAGGATGTCCATAGGATGCGAGGGGCACTAGGCGAGCAGAGAGAGGTATTAGACTATCACTGGACTTTCACGGATGATGGATCACGCTGGGGTTACGTACACGAGCTATGCATATTTTTAGATCCCATACCAGAGGCGTACCAAGCGTAGGACTGGCGACACAAGCACCTCTGCACCCCAGCAGCCAGACCCTTGACTCCTCTATCCCTTACTTTTTGATGTCTATCTTTTGTTCATTTATATTATTCATATCATGATGTATCTAAACTTAACACTACTTATCCTTTGATGTATATATGTTATGATGTGATGTTTTGATTTGTTTGTGCATGATACAATCAAGCTTGGCAGTAAGTTTAGCAAATTAGATCGTTGATTGATTACGGACTCAAGCACCATATCCATTACATGAATGAAAGCAGGAGAGGAGAGTGTTGAATAGTGTCAAGAAAGCTGAAGAAAAAGTCAAACTTAAAGACTAGTTGAAAGAAAAGTGCTTCCCGGGAGACAACCCGAATTGTTATTTATTTTTATCGAGTCTGTCTTCCCAGACATCAATACGGTATATCTACTCCATACCATACGGCGTATTGAAGGACATTATCAGTCCTTTATTTTTCTACATTAAAAAACTTTATTGTCAGATCTGTCTATACGGCGTATTCATGCACATGATATGGCGTATTCAGCAGACTGGCTCGTATTGATACTTTTTACAGGTTTCTCCATACGGCGTATTCCAGTTTATGGATAAAGCGTATTGGTCCCCTATACAGTTTATTGTTTTTATTATTTATTAACCGTAGGATACCCGAGATAGGATTTTGCATGTTTTTCCTATATTTTGCACAGGATCTCGCTGGAAAAGAAATTGACAAAGTTGGTGAAGTATCAATCATCTGAAATCATATGTGTGTATTGTAGTCATGCTGGTATTCAGACGCATTTACAACACACATTCTTGCTTATAAACTCAACTTGGAGAATCTACTGAGAAAAACATCAGGGGAGTTTCTTGTTCTAATTCTTTTAAATTCCTGTTTTTAATGTTTTACCTATACAACGAGGACGTTGTATAATTGATGTGCTATCGTATAGGGTCAATTTATTGATTACCAAGTTTTAAATTTATATTTAGCCGACTTATCCTAAAACAACACTTTAATGGGCAGTGTACCCGATCGAGTGAAGTTTCGTGGTAAGTAGGGTGTCGAACACTAAGAGTGAGGTCATTATCCTTATATTCTATCAGTATTTTAATTACTTCTACTTAACTTAATTCTAATTACTTGTTAAACATATGCTATATACGCTTCTAATAGGATTGGGGGTTCTCAGCCTGAGAGACTGGCATAGGTTTTATGATGACAATAATCAATTCTAAACATAATAAACATGCAAGAAAATAATCAGAAGATAAAAGAGCGGTACAAGCCAAATGATATAAAACTGTATTAGCCATATTAAATCTAACTAAATGTTGGTTTGTTTATTTAGTGTAATGATTTCTTATCTCGAAGCAGCATATCATTCTTAAGACTTAGGCGGGACATCATCCTAAGACCTAGGCACGTTAAATCCTGTCACAATTAACGTATCCGCATAAAGTATCCTTTTAGTTTAATTATAATCTAAGGATTATAGAAATGGTGATCTTGATAAACCCCAGCCCATCGGGACTTTACCCACTTACTGTTTGACGGTATTTTATACACTGGTAGTCCACTATACAAATCTTTATCAATTAATTAAGAACATACTTATTGAAACAATATGGGTCACCTGCCGGTCTAACTAAGCTCTTAATTTAAAGACAAAGACAGAACGTTACTTGTGATCCTATTGGTCCAGTAATATAAAACACGATATGGAGAGCTATCCCAGTATCTAGCTCACTTGTTAGGCGTAACTAGACCCAGTTGAATGATAGGTCGCATATTCAAACACATAGACAAGTATCATGGGATAAACATAATTAAACTCTCAACGATAAATTAAGAAAATCAATTTTAAAACAAACCAAACATTAAATCTTCATTAAGGGTATTAGCCCATAACCATTGTAATTATACAAGCATTATCAAATAACCAAGGTAAACTAAATGTTTTACCGAACGATACCAAAAATTAAATGATTACAAAAGTATAGGAATTACATGGTGTCTTCTATAGAATCGTGATCGATGCTTGACCTTTGGTTGCTCTTCTTCTCTTAAGAAAATTGTCTTTTATGAGTATGGTATGACGAATATGATTTTGCACACCGAAAACTCATTTTAAAGTCTTCTATTTATAGTCTCTGAAAAAGACTGGATGCGCCGTATTGGGCTAGGCCAGTACAGCGTATTGGGTTGTTTCCCTTGGAGTGTGCACAAAGTTTAAAATCAATACAATATTTGTTAATACAAATAATGACTAAAAACGTTATTTATATTGTTTGACCTCTCAACGTTTTGATAATAACAAAATGTAAAAACGTTTACAATAAAAATAAACGTTTACAAATTATTAAATGTAAAATTTCATTTCTAAGATTAGTGATCACTTAAGGTATGGACAAACAAAATAATTAAGCATGATTAGTGATCAATAAAATATTTTTCTCTTAATCCTCACTTTTAATTCTACAAAAGTATTTTTTTCAAAAATACTTTTACAAAATATTTTCTAATTAAAATAAAAAGTTTTATTAAAAACTTAAAATTTGAAATTCACATTTGAAATTCAAATTTTCCCCCCAAAACGGAAGCTTCTACACCAGATACAACCTTCCCCACAAAAAGACAAAAAAAGGGAGCGGAGTCTAGACGGCGACCCCCTTATAGGCCTGGCGGCCTCCTTATATATAAAGGACCGCCGGGACCGCCCCCAGAGAGCCGTTAAGATTCCCTGCCTATAAATACTGCTCCATTCCTAGCAGAAAAATCATTCCTCTTTGCACAAAATTTTTTAGTCTTTTCTTTCTCTCTCTAAACCTTCTTTCTCTTACTTAGTGTCAGAAAATTAGGACTCGAAATTTAGCTTAGTGTTAGAAAATAACGTAAGCGACGTGTAAACGGTTTTCTCCGCCTAAAGAGAGCTTGTTGACGTAGTGAAATCTCGAGTCGGATACTCAAGGAGTAGAGTAGGGCGAAGAGGTGCTTCGTAGTTGAACCACTATAAAATCTTGGTGTCTTGGTTTGGTTGTTTCTTTCCTTATCTCTTTACATTATTGTCTTGGTAAAAGATTCACAAACACCTCTACGCTAGGTTCGAGTATTATTCATACTATCAAAGAGGTCTTTTATAAGGTTGTAGGGAGTATTGTAAGATAACATATAATGGAATGGGAATGGATGGATACATTTGGTTGGCTATTGGGTGAATTCAGAGTGTAATGGTTAGACTAATTATTTACAACAACAATACACATGGGTTGGTTGCTAAGCCAAGACTCGGACTAAGATCTACAAACTCTACACAACTCTACATCAATCTCTATCTTTTTCTTTTCTCATATTTTTTGATTAAATAACATAAAACAAACACATGGGTTATAAACGTACCCCGTACACATGATCATTTACATGCACGATATTTACAATCTACTAATGACAGATTTGAGGGGATCAAAATAACATGGAGATTATCTAACAAACATATGGGGGTATTGCGTTAACTTTTCCTTTCCTATTCTCTTGTGAAATAAATACTACCATTGTATCCCAACGCCCAAAACTGTATTTACAAGAATAAGGGCTTAGCAACCGTGTACTCAATAATTAACTTGGATCTAACATAATAGTGTACAAAAGAGGAGTACATACAAGGTAGGCTAAGGCTATTTTGGGTGTAACGATTGTTTAAAAAAGGGGTGCCAATGCTCTTCATTAAAGTCTGACTAACTAGAAAATTACGAGAATCGTTAAAAGGATAAGGCTCGGAGGGTTGTTACTAAAGGTATCCTGCACTAAAGGAGAGTGCAGGTAAGGGGTGAGATAGTTATATGGAGTCGGTGTGACATCATAACAATTACAAAGGGGGGGGGGTTTTTTTTTTTTTTTTAAAAACATGGTTAATCCAAATGCCTCTTATCAAGCATTTCCTTATACTTACTATGCGGTCTCAGAATGCATCACAATAACAAATCTTAGAATTTAATATGCTAATGGTACACTCATATGATTTTACTAACACCAGACATTCCAAAAAAGTTGACAAGGCAATGCATACATGGCCGTAACGACGGAATAGACATACACGCCTACAGCTCAATCTTAACTCGAACCGAGTAAAGATAAAATCATCTTGGGTTACCAACGATGGGTACCCGAATTCCTAAAGATCTAAGGGCAAACCTCACATTGTGGGGTGGAATTATGAAGGTTATTGTGCTAGTCATAAAAATTCCTATTCATGAGACGCTAATAATACTTGGTTTTCGTCGGTATGTGTCATAAAAAAAATTTATTTGGGTAAAAATTACCTCATATGTTATGTTTCGATATATTACCCATCATTTTAAGGACAAAGCAAATGGCAAATGAAAGAATAGTTTCTAAGGCTTATTTTCCCCCTACACTTAAGTTGAACATTGTCCCCAATGTTCTATAAAAGTACCCGTTGAAACGAATAAAGGGAATAGAAAACAAGTAAAAGAAACTAGTACTCCCCTAGGTTTTACTGGGGGGGGGGGGGTATATGGAGATGAAACATGCTATAACTATTAAAAAATCGTCTCCGAAGTCATCCAATGAAACTCCTAAGAATTTTCAAAGCTTTTTCTCATCAAATATAACCTTAATCAAAGACATAAAGACAACTACAACCACGCATAACATGTGCGATAAACTAATATACAATAAGTAATTAGTGTTCTAACTCGATTGATAGGATGAGGAAATTGTTAATCTCATTAGGTTTTTTGGCAGTTTTATAAACAGAAAGTGTACATAAATTAAAATGTTATGTAAGTTTTATTTTAAAAAAATAATTAAAATTTTTAAATTTTCTTGACCTGGGCGTTTGATGTTGTCAGAGTTTGTGTGACCCCGTCACAGGTGACGTGGTGACGACGTCGCGTTTTAATAGTGACGCCGTCTCCACAGTCTGTGAAAACAAAATTTTGTTTTTGATAAAAAATTTTCCATGCACTTGAATCCATAATTAATTCTTCTACCAATGGCTGCATAAAAACTGAGATTTTAACAATTCAAACTCATATGACTCAAACTACTGCGAAATTATCTTAAACAATTCATTTAACATGTTTGAATTTGGCTCAAAATCCAGATAAATTCCCTTACACTTATTGTTTGCAAAATACCTTTGATTGAAATTAAAACGAGGTTAAGGACAATACAATGCATGATTACTAGATAGTTCAAACATAATAAATAAACATGAAGAAATAAAACACGCATGACACTCCTATTGCGGGAAAATAAATTGGGTTGCCTCCCAAGAAAGCGTTTCTTTATTAGCAATCCTTGTAGCTAGACTCGAATTCACACGTCAATTCATAGAAATGGCCAAGTCGATGACTCTCTGGACTTTCTCTTCAGAGAGCTTCCCTAGTAGTGTAATTGATTGAAGGGTTTTGGTAAATATCCCCTCGTTCGGGGTCGATCTAATCTAATCTTGGCATGCCATGGCTCCATCTTCGTTGTTATGGTCTTTGTCCCATAGTTAATTGTTTTTGAAATTAGGTCCACTCTGATTCCCGACATGTTACCCTAAAATAAGGTTTAATGGGTATGACTCTTAGAAATTCTACCATTCTTCTGAACACTAAGGTATCTTTAAAAGGATTAAGCTCGACATCTCTAGAAATTTCCCATTCTCCGGGCAAATGGCAGTCTAAGAAGTCTTTCCTAGCATAGTAAGGAGGTTTTACGCCTATTCCATCTGAGCTAGGTCGGGGACTACTTATGACAACCTAGGGTCTATGATCGAGCTAATATCCTCGACAATCATGAAGTCAACAACATAGGTGAAGTTTCCTATGAAGACATGCATCTTTTTAATCCTCCCTGTGAAATTACTAATTCCTCATTCTCATCTTCCCTAGGGTTGAGTTTCTCCTTATGATCCAATTATACATCATTCGGGTCATGATATTTAGAGGGGAGTTAAGGTCAATGTAGGCTTTATCAACATGTACATGCCCAATGTTGCATGGTATCTTAAGATTGGAGGAGCATGGGATCAGGCCACACATAAGGTACTTGTGGTAGGTTAACTCATCTCTAGATGGAAACGTGTCGAAGTATTCTACTGTCGGTCCTTCTGTTGTTGTCCCTTCACCTTCATTAGGACTCATTTTGAGGTTCATCATCATCTCGTATGATCTCGATGAACATTACTTCTCCATCATCCTTTTTAGTGCAGACAAATTTTATATTGGAGAATTAGGGAACCAATCTAAACGATTCAAGCATCGAATTCAGCTTTCATACTTGTTCCTTGGCAATGGAAGCTAATGGATCAGGTTGTGGGTGTGGGTTATAGTTGATGTTTCCAAGGTTGCCTTTTTCTTCTTGTCCTACGCCAGGCTTATTACTTTAGGATTCTTTAGGTTGCTTGGGGTGGATTGTGATGGCGTTGATTAAGCTATGGGTGTGGGTTGAGCATTGCAGATCTTTAGTTGGGTAAGAACGAGCAGACAAAACTGGATGAGTCCTTAGTTTCGGGTTCTTAACCGTATCGCTAGGTAATGTACCCGCTATTTGATCTTTTATGGCCTTCAACATAGTGTCTATTTTGTTGGTTATCTCACCTTGTTGTCATTTGAAATCGGCTTCAAACTTAGATAATCTAGCGTCTTGAGATGCCATGAATTCGGAAACCAGTCCTTCTATATTTGATTGGTTGTTAAAATTTTAAGGGCGGTTGTTGAAGGAACGGTTCGGGATCAAACCATTGGGTTAGAACTGGTTAGGTGGGCTTGAAAAATTATTTTGGAAATTTTAAGGTTGTTCCACCTAGGGTTCGGGTGACTTTTCCATGATGGAATTTAGGCATCACCAAGATTGTTTTGCTCGGGCTTGAAGGTATACCACTTACCTCCCATTTCAACAGTACGCGAGGATGCGTATTCGACAAAGGCTTGTTCGGGGTTTTCCATGCAATACTGAGTGTTATGGGGACCACTGCAGATTTGATATGAGGTAGTGATTTTGTTTACTTGGGTAGGTTGTGTCGGAGCATGATAAGCTTCCATCAAGCGTTGAACTTGATTTTCGAGCTTGATTAGACGACGGTCGGATGTATGCGAGACATCTTGAGGCAATGTGATTGCCTTGACTGACTTAGCGAAATCTCTTGGGTCATTCTAACTTTTGTTGTCATAGATGGCGAGGTCCGATAATAATGCCCATGATTCTTTGGCGTTGAGTTCATGAAGCTTACCCCCGACCAATTGGTCGATGGTTCGCCTTGTGACAGGATTGACATGGTCATAATTTTTTTTGACTTGGAGCCAAAGGTCTATGCCATGACGAGGTACTTTTTAGAGTAAGTCCTTGAAACGAGTCCATGCTTCAGATAAAGATTCTCCATGATATTGTTGGAACATCAGGATATCATTGCGGAGTTTTGCGGTCCTTCCTGGTGGAAAGAATTTAGCAAGGAATCGGGTAGTAAGATACTCCCATGTGGTGATGGATCCTGCTGGAAGGCGATCAACCCAATTGCTAGCTTACTCGCGTAGGGAAAATTGAAATAAACGCAGGCGCGTTCTTTCCCTGTTGACACCGTCAAGGTCGAGTAAGTCCACAAGTTTAAAGAAATCCTTGAGGTGTTGGTTTGGATCCTCGGACCGAAGTCCGTGGAAGGAGCATCTGTTTTGCACCAAACGGATGGTGTTGGATCGAAGAGGTACCACGTTGTTCCTTACGGGGAGCTCAATGGTATTCCTATTGCCCTCGTGGCTTGGTTTGGAGTAGTCTCCTAGAGTACGGATAGGATTCTCGTCTCCCATGGTGGTTGACTAGAATGGGTTACGAAACAAATACCACAAAGAAAAGATAAACTACAAGAAAGCTAATATGCGGAATTAAAGTCTCACTTGAAAGGATTCAAGCAAGTAGAACTAAGCTAAACTATGATCAAAACCTAACTATTCCCTAGGCGGCGGCGCCAAAAACTTGACACGATCGTCGTAGGACTTCTACACAAAGTTTTACAACTCCCCAGGCAGAGCACCTAATCGTTGTAGTAGTAGTATAGGCAATACTCGGAGGGTTGTTATCGTTCACTCGAGGAATAGGTTGGGAAGGCTTGATCACGGTCTAACAGAATTCTAAAGGTTGAGGGAAGATTATTTTTATATTTTTATGTTTTATGGAAAGCAGGTAAATCATATGTTTGAGAGGTTTGGTTTTGGTTTTAGCCAACAAACTAAATATAATCTAAACTAGTGGTGATAAAAAATAAGATAAAAGACTGTGTTTATTTAATCATGTATTACTCCCTAGATTGCTTCTCCTAGTGTTGTTGCCTTGTCACACTTGTGATGATCTGTGTAATTATTTCCTAAGTCATGAACGAATTACACGAACCCGCCGTCTACTTAGTATTCCGTTAGAGCAACGCACAAGTAAGGTAGTATGAAGACTATTACAAGGCCCCTAAGGGTACACTAAGTGCATGTGAAATATATTAAGAGTGGATCAACCATATTAGGGGGCAAGGTAGTATGAAGACTGTTACCCGATGGTATCCTTTCTACACAATCATGTTTTCCTAGACATATCAACAGCGATACAGACAAAAGCTGGTTTTCTAAGACCTAACATGCACATCCATCACAAGAAGCAACACCACTAAGATCTACATTCTAGGTTTCATACAATCATAAATAAACACAATAGGAGGTTTAGCCAAGCATGTTAAAGATAAAGCAAGAACAATAAATAATCACACAACAAGACATATTGAATGATTAAGTAAACCTTACTTGATTAAAACATGAGTTGGAGGAAGTACAATAGGGTTTTTAGGCCCTAAAATCGTCCCTAACAGCTGCTAAACGAACTAGGGTTCGTACCCTCTTTTTATTCTAAAGTTACACACTCAAAACCCTAAATTCGGGTTTGTATATATAGGAAAATCGTTGTGACGGCATCGCATTTTAGTCATGACGCCTTCATGAGAGAGAATATTCTAGATAATGGGCTGGGTCGTGAACTCTGATGCCGTCGTGAGATCCAGTGACTCCGTCTTGGTCTTCGTTGTGACGACGTCACGTTGTATTGGTGACGCCGTCTCCAGCTGCTGAGAACATTATCTTGAGTGATGTTGATGTAGGTCCGTAGTCTTGTCCGTTTCTTCTCCAAATGAGCCCAAGTCACGTGTAATTCTTTCAAATGTCTTTCAAATGCGAGATACCTGAAAAGGAACGTTAAGTACCTATTTTAGGCATAAATGCACAATTTAGGGGGCTAAACGACCCCGAAAAAGTGTATAAAATGACATCTCATCAGCTGTTCAGCAGGTTTTCCTTCATATGCATGATCCTCGAGAGCCTTATTACTCGGATCTTAAACCGATTTTGCGTTATGTTTGTGGTACTTTGAATTATGGGTTGCAGTTATTTTCATCCACTACTTCGGATTTGGTTGCATATTCGGATGCAGATTGGGCTGACTGTCCCACCACTAGACGTTCGACTTCGGGTTACTGTGTTTTTTTTGGCAATAATTTACTCTCATGGTCCTCTAAGCGTCAACCGACACTTTCTTGCTCTAGTGACGAGGCTGAGTATCGTGGTGTTGCTAATGCAGTTGCTGAGACTTGTTGGCTGCACAACTTATTGCGTGAATTACATACTCCTTTATCTTCCGCTACGCTTGTCTACTGTGATAATGTCAGTGCTGTTTATTTGTCTTGCAATCCGGTTCAACATCAGCGCACAAAGCACATTGATATTGATATTCACTTTGTTCGTGATTTGGTTGCTGCTGGTCAGGTTCGGGTTCTTCATGTTCCTTCTCGTTATCACTTTGCAGATATTTTCACCAAAGGCTTGCCTTCCACTTTATTTGAGGAGTTTCGTTCCAGTTTGAGCGTCCGAAGAACTCCCGCTCCAACTGCGGAGGAGTGTTAGCCCGTATAGTATTCATTGTAATTAATTGTGTGTCAATCAATTAGTTGTTTGCCAATCAATTAGGTGTCTGATTGTAATTAGCCAATCAGTTAGGTGTATCATTATTCTTATATTGTATCTTGTACCTATTTATAGGGATGTTTTTGTGTAATGCAATAAACACACACTTTACCCTCTTACAAGAGTAACATCACATGAAAAACTCAAACTCATTTTGACCTTTAAAAAAGTTAAAGAGTTACCGTAACAGCATGGATCGTCTAAAGAGTAAGATAATTGACAGAGTCTTTCAAACCACAACGATGAACGACGAAGACCTCGATATGAAGATCTAGAAGATCCATCCGATTTAAGCCCCATGTATTTTATAAGAAGCTGCGTTTTTTTTTTCTTTTTTGTGTGAGAGAGGGAGTGATTTTTGTCTTTCAAAGAGAGTGTGGGTTTTATGTATGGGAGATTGTTGTGTGTTAAAAAGAGAGTGTATGTGTTAAAACCATAGGCTCAACTAAAACCGGGTGGCATAGGTTTGTAGGTTTGTATTTGAAAGGTTTTTTTAGTTTATTATTTGACCAAATGTTAGAATTTATCTAACAATTATTTTAGACCACAACAAAAAAATAAAAATGCTACTCGAGCCATACACTTCTACTAATGTAAAATAATACAGAATAGCATATTAGCACACGAGTACGTACTAATCATTCTTTGCTAAGGCAAGTTCAAACATAAAATTTTGATGAAACAATTACATGGATTAAGTTTTTAAATCTTAGAACCTAGGTGGTCTGGACACACCAGCAGTAGATGGAAGAGTTAACAACATCAACCATACATTATAGGGTCAATGTCATAAAATACCTACGAAGTTTCAAAATTGTCCCGACTTCACCAACGAACTAAATTTCGTCCTATCTACACCAACGAACTTTCAAATATTGTTCTAATATCACCCATATCATAAATTTTGACTGACACGTGGCAGTTACCTTCCACGCTGGACCGGTTTTTTTTTTTATATAAATTAATTAAGGGTAAAAGTCATAAAATACCTATAAAGTTTCAAAATTGTCCCGACTTGACCAACGAACTAATTTTTGTCCTGTCTAGACCAACAAACTTTCAAATATTGTTCTGATATCACCCATATTATATACATATACTATGAATGAGTTAAAACTACGTCGTTTTGACGTAGTTGCTATAGTAACCGGCCCATTGGGCTCCCACTTTGGGCCGGTCCATTTGACAATTTTTTTTTGTTTTTCTTTTTCTTTAACTTGGCAACTTAAAAAAAAAATTACTCGGCACAAAATAGGAAAAAATATTACAAAAGTACTGATTTATTCAGATCAAAAATACCCACAACATGACACCTAACATATAAGCCCATATAAAAAAAACAAACTATTAAACATGAGACCGGAAAAATAAACCCGCACAAAATTAAAAAAAAAAGTTAACTCCTCGCATCAATTAATGACACGCATCAACGCGCGAACAATCATGCTTAACACATATTTACCCAAATCTCATAAAATTATATTAAAAAAAAACCCAAATAGCAAAAAAAAAACAAACCTTTAAACATAAGGCCCAACAAATAAGCCCATATAAGAAAAAAAAACAAAGTATTAAACATGAGACTGAAAAAATAAACCAGCAAAAAAAAAAAATTAACGTCCCGCAGCATCGCGCGGGCAATCACGCTTGTTATAAATACTAGAGGTGGCAAAATGGATGGGTTGGGTTGGGTTGGGTCATGGGTCTAGATGGGTTTGGGTATAGATGGGTTTGGGTCTAGATGGGTCTTTTAGAAACATGGGTCTAGATGGGTTTGGGTCAAAAACGGTTGAAATCGGTCGAAATCGGTCAAAAACTGTCGAAATCGGTCGAAAACGTACGAAAACGATCGAAATTGGTGGAAAATGGTCGGAATCGGTCGAAAACAGACGAAATCGGTCGAAAACTGTCGGAATCGGTCGAAATTAGTCGAAATCGGTCGAAATTAGTCGAAATCGGTCGAAAACTGTCAAAAACGGTAAAAATTGGTCGAAGACGTACGAAAACGGTAAAAAATGGTCGAAATCGGTCAAAAACTGTCGAAATCGGTGGAAATCGGTCAAAAACTGTGGAAATCGGTCAAAAACGGTCGGAATCGTCGAAAACGGGCAAAATCGGTCGAAAATGGTCGGAATCGGTCGAAAACGGTTGAAAACGGTTGAAATCGGTCGAAATCAGTCGAAATCGGTCGAAAACTGTCGAAAACGGTAAAAATCGGTCGAAGACGTACGAAAACAATCAAAATCGGTCGAAATCGGACGAAAACGGTCGAAATCGGTCAAAAACGGACGAAAACGGTAGAAATTGGTGAAGTCTGGACAATTTTGAAACTTCGTAGGTATTTTATGACATTGACCCAAAGAAAAATGGTGGTGGTGATGGAGGAGAAATGACGTGGAATAAAAAAAAATATAAAAAAATGACGTGGAAAATATTGCCGGTCATATTGGTCATATTGTCACATAATAAACAAGTTCGTTGGTCTAGACAGTACGAAATTTAGTTCGTTGGTGAAGTCGGGACAATTTTGAAACTTCGTAGGTATTTTATGACATTGACCCTACATTATATTTAGAAACTTTTGCTAAAAGATTTCATAACAATAGTGACATCATGTGTACAGTAAACACTTAGGCTAGAAGTACTTGTCATCGAGCCTCACCGTCCACATCAGCGTCACCTCAGCTTTCTCTCTCCTTTTACCATAGCTCACCACTCAAGTGTTTTGGTCAACACACCTCACTTTTCATTAAAATACATACTTTATATAAAATATACATCATTAAATATTTCACGCACACTCACAAAACAAATAAAATATATTAAAAAAAACACATGGGACCATGTTTTTTCTTCCTCACCTATGGTGACCGCACACCAATCTTCTCCTTCTTTTCCATCAACCTCACCGCGAGCTTGTTTGAATTTTTGGTCTTTTGCCGTCGAGGTAGGGCATGTCAAACAGTAGGGCTTCACCCACCACTCACTTTGAGCCTTAGCTCTTGAATAGCATTACTTTGGAACAACTTAATGCAAAGTGCAAACAAAAAGCCTGCTAATTTATCATTACATAGCAAAGCTGGCCTCGATCGCGCACATTTTCGTGTCACTGAATATTACTCTTCGAATATCAATTTTATATTTCTCTGACAGTTATTTTAGCACAGAAAGTACCCGATATTAAATATGTTAAAGCTCCGATAATGTTGAAAGACAAGAAACATTTGCATACAAGAAGAAACTAATCAACTGTTAAGACTTTTTGATTGAGTTCAAAGCTTGGTCTATTGAAATATGAAATTGGTTTAACGAACATAAATTTGATTACAAAGTCCATTGATACATTTTGATCTTGATTTTTCAAACCGCCATCATCCAACAAAAGCATTTGCCGGATATTCTTATCCGTATCATCAGGTCATGTTTCTTTTAGAGATAATTACATTAGTTGTACGTGTGGTTTGCGTTAAAAATCTATTATATGTATTGTCATTTAATTCAAAATTTGTTCATGGTGCATGCTTAAATTGAAAATTAGTCGACTCATGTTTCTTTCTTAGGTCACAATACTTGTGCCATTTTTTCTTATAATTTTTATTTCACTATTAAAAATAAATAACTTTAAGGGATAATTGCGTGAAAATGTATCTTACTTGCCACTTTTTGTTATTGTGTGTATTGAACTTTTTTTTCTTATTGTGTGTACTTAACTTTCAAATTTCGACATTTGTGTGTACTTTGTCACTTTTTGGCCATGTAAAATGACCATTTTACCCTTCAAATTTTAAAAAAAGTAAGGGTAAAACGGTCACAAATACACTTAAAGGTCGAAATTTGAAAGTTCGATACACACAATAAGAAAGAAAAAATTCCACTACACACAATATCAAAAAGTGACTAGTATGATATATTTTCAAGTAATTAACCCTAAATGTAATTACCGTTTTATATATTAACCAAGAATAATAGAAAATTGTAATATTTGTTAAATTAACAAGGCATACTCGGTTGATCTTGATGAAGTTCAGTTTTATATCGTCAATGAGACTCACACATGATCTAAAAAGATCGCAGAATTACCATTCAAAGAAAATTTATCTGATCATTGGTAGGTGTTAGATACTTTATAGCAAAATCTGGCATTCTCACTAGCTCTTCAATAAAAAATATTTCAATTTAAAAAAAAAACTTGCAAGCTGCATAAGTAGAAGATTGTCCTACGTGCCTAATGTGTGATGGCTCATTCAGACGTGTTTCGATGTCCTCAAATCACCTAGGGTTTGATCTCAAAACCAAACTCCAGTGTGAGTAAGTATGAAAAGTTACCAAAAGGCTAAGTATTAAATGCGGGGCTAGAAGTGTAATGAATGTGCCACCTGAAACCAAATGAGGTAGGTGTATTTATAACACATCATTTACTATTCGTCTCACCTAGGGAGATGGTGATTCGAGCTACACCTAGGCTACTAGATGGCATGTTCATGTAGCGGGAATGGCGGCTCGTGCTCGGTCCATCTATCCGTTTGGTTGTTCATCGAAAAGTCTTTGGGACGTATGTCCTCCGAACCCCTGTGATGTTTGTCATCCAGGCATGCGTCATCCTGTCACACCCCACAAAGAGCAGAAACACAAGATGCGACATTATGATTATATCGCACAAGATACAAGATATACCATACATTGTTACCAGAATTTAAATTTACAATACATTCAGAAAATTTTAGTTTTTAAGTAGTTGAAAACCCATGTCTTTAGAACATCCCGTTAGTAGAAGCCTTTGATTTTCAATACCTTCAATTTACTTTAATGACCACACCTGAAAATGATACTCGAAAGGTCAACTAAAAGTTGGTGAGCTCGTATGTTCAGAGTAAACCCAGTTGCTGTGCTAGAATTTAAGAGTGGACAATTGTGCAATATGAAAGCAGAATGCATGCAATAGTATTTAGATTATCAGCACATCAACACATCATACCAGGGTATGCAAACCCAAATCAACAAATCAATAGAATTCCCGCGTGCTTATAGTCCTCCGAACCTATCGCCTACCAGCTGGAGCTACACAGTCGGCCAGTAGTATTGAGCAGAAGTCCAAATGAAACTTCGCATAAATTGATTTCATAGCATTCACATAGCACTCATACACGCAATCATAAGCACATAGCATTGTCCAAAAAGAAATAAAAGATTTTTCACAGTAGTGAAAGTAGTTGAAATAGATTTTGAGTATCATTTTCCCCCAACGAAAAAGAGTTTATTAAAGTAGGGCTATGGGAACACACCTCAATAAATATGATAGTAGTAGAAACTAGACAATCTCTAACTTTGTGTGCAACGGTACCCGACCACGACCTATTTATAAGTTTTACCTTAGTGATTTATTTTACGAAAACGGCTTAATGTGAAAATGTTTGTCTTAGGGTTTATAAGAGTGTTTACATAATTAACATAAAAGATTTCGTATCATGGTTGTGGTGGTTAAGTAGTTTGACTTGATGAATCTTATGCCTTTACAGAAATGAGAATTTAGAAGTTTAGAGCTTAAGAAGTAAGGATTATAGAAATAAGAATTTCGGATATAAGACTTTAGGAATTTGAAGCTCGAGAATAGGAGCTTAAGAATTTAGAATTATAGAAATAAGACTTTAGAAATTAGAAATTCGAGAATAAGAGTTTAAGAATTTAGAATCATAGAAATAAGAATTTAATAGAAGAATTTAAAAGAATTAAGAATTTAGTTAATTAAGAATCATAGAACCGAGAATTAAAGCAATTAGAATTTGAGAATTTAAGAAACAAAATCAAGAGTCTAGAATTTAAACACGCTTCGACATTTTCCCATATTCCCGCATTAATTTGGTAAGACATCATTGATATAGGTGTTAACGGTGTTTTAGACACATAGATTAGGTGGTAGGAGTTTTTCATAAAAATCATGTTTTTCGTTTTTTAGTCGGGCATAAAATAATAATATTTTATTATTTTGTCTTTTTGTTGAGTTTTTGAAACTAGTTCGTGTCATAAGTATAAGTATGAATTATTTTTTGTTTATTTATCGGGTTTGAGTATAACCGTTTATTAAAAATGAATTAATGTTTAAATAAAACCGTGATTTCGTCCTTTTGTCGGATTATAAGAAAATGAGTTTTCCAAGATATTTTCTAAGTGTAAGCTATTTACAAAAATTTCGGCATGACCTATTCGTTTATAAACGTTTTCTCAAGGTTTTAAACCTTATTTCAAACACTTTCCTTCAAAAGATAAATTCCCAGCAAAATGCCAAAACTACATATTTTCACCAAGTTTTATCGTACTTACACTTCAAATGTCTATCTCGATGATTTCCAAAACTATAGTAGTTCCATTTTCATAGTTGATTTAGAAATTCGTTTTAGGAGTCTAATTTCACTTGCTATCCCTTATTGGGCCCAAAAGCCCAATGTTATCCCGGAAATATTTGTTAAGTCATATCTCATAAGTCCAACCCAATTTAAGTTCAATAGTCAAATCCAATTATCAAATCAAAGCCCATTATGTTTAGAATGTAGTTTGTTAGTTATTGGGCCTTACGGCCCGTTAATAGTCCATAAATGTTTCCTTTTAAGTTTTAACTCATTAGCCATTAGGTCTTATGGCCCATTAAGAGTTTAAATGTTTTAGTCTGATATTTATCCAAAGATATCATGTTCATTTTCAAATAATTCAAAAACTCAAATATAGATTTAGTTTTAGTATTAATATTTCGAAAACTAAATAAGTCGTAAAGATTAAATATTGACTTTTCCATTAAGTCGATTAAGTAAATAGAAAATTGACCGAAAATAATTCGCTTACCTTATCAAGCCATAAACTAAAGCCATTGGGCTTTGAAGTCCAACATGAGTTTCATAGATAGCCCAATTATATGAAAAGAAAAGTATTGCTACCTTATTGGGCTTTTTAGCCAAATAAACCCAAAAATAGAATAAGTCTAATAACGAACCCAATAAGGTATTGCTTAAGCAAATGAGTACTTTGGTAAATAAATAAGCTAGAATATAAGTAGAAAATATAAACCAGGACCAATAAGCACCAAAATAAGCCATGGCTTATTTGGTCTTATTGGGCCGTGAGTTCAATAAGCCCAAAAATAAGCTATAGTTAAGCCCGTTAAAGATAAATAAGTTATCAAATACGTAAACAAGCACTTTAGTACAATAATAAGCTAAAATGTAAGCCAAGACCAAATAAGCTCAAGATAAGCCACGACTTATCTTGGCTTATTGGGCCAAGAGCCCATGTGGCCCAAAACCATGAATAAACAAAACGAATAAGCCCAAATAAGCTCGAAAATCAAATAAGTATTAAAGTAAGCTACGAATAAGCACTTTGAAATAAGCCGAACATGAAATAAGCCAAAAACAATAATTCTTTTTGTGTTTACATTTTGGCCGAAACAAACATAAGCCCAATAGTACTCGAATAAGCTCACGAAGAGCTTATTTTTAAGAAGAAAATAGGAATAAGCTCTTAGACCCTAAATGTTATTTTTCCACCACAACCATAATATTTAAATGACAATTTTCTTGTTCTTTCCTTTTACACATTTTGAAACCAAACACACCCTTTTGAAGACTTTTGTAAAATTTAAGTTTTAAATTTTTACAAACGCATTGTACATCTAGCTTTAGAATGTTATTAGGCTACTAAAAGTACAAGATTTAAAGAATTTTGATGACTTACAAAAACAAGGCTTCAAAGAAGATTTTAAGCTCGAACACACAACACGAGTATTGTGCTTATCAACCCAAGACTACTAGTAGTTAACCCTTACGCGTTCTTGCTTATGTGTTCTTGACTAAAAATTAAAAATGGATGTTTTGTGGTGGTTTGGTGCTAGACCGTTTATGAAAGAAGAAAAGGAGGAGAGAATTTTTATTGCTTTTGATTTGTGGTGCATGAATGTGTGTGTTTTTGAAAAATGATATAAGACAAAACAAGGACTAGATGGTGTTCTAATATTCTTGCGAGCTTGTCTCCCCTTGGGTTCGGTCGTGTACTATGGTGGGAGGGAATCCTATCTTGTTTTATCTTGTGACGGGTTTGATTTCGTGTCTATTTTGAAAATAATTGAAACCCGAGTGTTCTTGAAATTAAGTATATGTTACAAAACCTGTTTAGACATTTTGATATTGTCAAAGAAAATTGATTAAAAACAATGTATTTCTTTAGTGTATTAGACTTGGTTTACGTTTCGCGTAGTTTTCCGTTTTTCGTTAGAGCCAAGTGTAACCCGTAAATTCGCAATTTATGCAAACGTTATTGAGATATATGAAATAACTTATTAAAATAAGCTTATTAAAACAACCCAAAGAATATAAACGTGATTTAACTTATTGTCGTGCCGGTACGCGTTGATGTCGTTTTCCGCTGAGCGCGGGAAGACTTCCCGGTAAGTGCTTGAATGATATTTGAATGATATCGTAGACGTTTAGAATAAAGAAATTTGAATCAAAAGTGATTCATTATTATAGAAATTTAGTATTTGACAGCCGGGTAACCGTAACTGTTTAGTGTAAAATAAGTCATCAAAAGTCAACTCTGAGTTTCCTCATAGAAATTTGAACGAAATAGTAGTATGTAGATATACAACCATATTATTTAAGAATACTAAGACCTAAGAAAAATTACTGGTTATCACACATCCACACACATACGTTAAAAATATTTGCTGTTTGTTATTTATTTCCATTTTGTGTTCTTTCACACATATTAATTTTACTAAACGGTCATCACCGTTAGCTTGAAAAGAGTAATGCATCAATAAGAAAGAATATGATAGGAGTAGTTAATCACCCGTTAGCATGATATGCATTTCTCCACTTTAAGAGCCGGTGTTTTTTATCGTTATCATTATCATACTATGCACCCACGCAACGTGAACTCTCTAAAATAAGTCCAAAGTTCCCTTACATTGGCCTAAATATCCTTAACCCTAACATTTATTGTTTTCCAAACCAAATTAGCCAAACTTGAGTTAATTAACCTATCTTTAGGATCATGTAAATGTACAAATTCATGGCGACTTGAGTTTATTAAACTTTTTTTTAAAGACAAAAGATAAATATTAAAAGAAAATAGAAAAATAGCAAGCAACACAGTTACAAGTTCAAACAAGAATCGATTGGATCACTAATGCAATCTAACTATGTCAGTTTTACATTCGTGATTGATGCTAACTCACTTTTTTAGTTTACAAACACGCATGCCAATAAGATAAAGCATGTCAAGACCGCGAAAGGGTTTATGATAATCTCTTTCGTGTTAAATTCGGTTGATAGGAACCATCTGGGCTAGCTCAGATGGCCACCAAGGATAACCTTAGGAAGGTTGTTACCACATGCGAGAGGTCTCGGGTTCGAGCCTCACCGTGTGGGTTTTCCTTCAGGAGCGAAAAATAAGTGGGGTTTATCCCCTAAGGCGAAAGTTTGAATCTGTTGGAATAACAAACTTATTTTGTTATATGCAAACTACAGAGACTGGTTGTGTAAACTTCCCAAAGTAGTTTGCACTAAGTCTAATGTTTGGTTTATGTTTAGACATGTTTCTATTCTTCAAGGGCTAAAGTGGATCTTTGGAGCCTATATAAGCTCAACTAGGGGTGAGCATACCAGATCGGAGACCGAACCAGACCAAAAAACCAAACCGGACCGGACCGAACGTATTTCGGTCTGGGGTTTTTGTTACTTTTGGTCTCGGTTCGGTCGAGCTCGGTCCGACCAAAAACCCGATGATTATGCCGTGTAGGACCGGACCGGACCGAAGACCGACCCAGACCGGACCGTACCATTTCGGTCAGGTCCTCGGTTTGGAATTTTGGACCAACTCGGTCCGGTCCGGTTCGGTCCTTGAACCATGCTCAACCATAGCTCTAGATTATACAGGCTCTCATTTTCAGCCTTTTCATATCTTTCTACCTCAAAGTTTGATCATCAAGATCGTTTTGTTAACACCGTGTAATCGTGTGAATAAAGTTGTGTGTGAGTTATTGTATTTTATAGTAACATCCGTTTGGGGATTACTCAGTTTCTATTGTATTTGTATTGAGTAGCACTCGTTTGAGGATTATCCTTCTGATTCGTTTTAATATTAATAAAGGGGTGGTTGGTTGAATAGATCTCGAGGTGTTAATTTTTATATGGTATCAAAGCTCTTGGTTAGAGCTCTGTATTAGGGTTTGAAAAGTTTTTGGGGATTTTGTGGTTTTCGTTTAGATCAGGGTCTCTTTATCCCTGGTACTGAAGGATTTCTTAGTGAATTGTTTTTCTGGGAAAAATCAGGGTTCAATTAAGAAACCCTATTTTTTTAGTGATTTGGGAGTTTGTTGCTGCTGGTATAATCTTGGTAATCTGGAGTGGTTCTTGGTGTTTCTTGACTAAGTGAATTAAGAAACATCTTGTTTTTTGTCTCAACTGATTCTTGACTAAGTGAATCAAAATCAATTGAGAAGATTTAGTCTTTCGCTGATGGTTCCTAGTGCTTTATAACACCTCTTATCCCTTATCTCTTTATTTTTTTAATAATCTTGAGTTTCAGCCTTTGACCTACCACTAAAGTGGCAAGGAAGCCTGAGAACTTCACTCAAGCTTATTGTTGCCGTTTTTCCTTCCTGTTTAGTGTTTTTTGTTGATTGGTTATCTGGTTTGGTTGATTATTTGATGTTCTTGCTTTGTTTGGTTGTCTGTTTTTTGTTTGAATATCTGTTATCTTGATTGATTGTTTATTTCTTTTACATCATGACTGGTTCTAGTGGGAGTAATGTTGATTCAATTAGTTCTATAGATGCTGGTAATCCATTACATCTACAAACTAATGATAATAACAGTGGGCCTTCAATCAATTTAAAACTTACCGGATCTGAGAATTATAAAGTTTGGGCTAATGCAATGAATATTGCTTTACGGGCTAGGAATAAAATATGTTTTGTGGATGGTACTTGTATTAAGGCTGCTTATGCTACTAGTGTTCCCTTGTCTAATCAGTGGGAAAGATGCAATGTTGTTGTGCTATCTTAGTTGTTAAGTAGTATTTCTGATGACTTGTATTTGAGTCAAGTATATTTTGAAAATGCTGCTGAGGTTTGGAAAGAATTAAAAGAAACATATGATAAACTTGATGGGTCTATTTTGTTTAATCTAACAATGAAAATTAATAATTTCAAACAAAATGGTCTTCTAGTTAATATTTTCATAAACTGAATTCTTTATGGAGAGAGTTTGGTATTCTCACTAAATTAGCTCTTTGTACTTGTGATGCTAAAACTGAATTAGGTAAACATAATTAGTTAATGAAACTAATGCAGTTTTTGATGGGATTAGATGATGTTCACTTACCTATTAGGAGTGCTCTATTTACCCAGACTGAGTTACCTGATGTTAAAGATGCCTTTGTGATTGTTTGTAGAGAAGAGTCTCATAGAGGGCTTGGGTCTGGTATAGGAGTTCAAAAACCTACAGTCAGTTCTTGTGTGTCTAAAACTTTTGAGAATCAAAACATAAATCAAAACAAGAACAACAATGGTTGTATTAATCAAAATGTTTCTAATAATCAAAACAATTTTGGCTTTAATAATAAAAATAACAAAGGTCAATACAATTCCTTAAGTTGTAAGAATTGTGGTATGAAAGGTTAAACCATTGACAGGTGCTTTGAGATTATTGGATATCCAAATGGTTTTAAAAGAAATCAAAATGGGAAAAATTCTCCTAATAATAAAGGGTATTTTAGTAATAATGTTGATGTTTAGAAAAATTCTTCTGGTCTTTTACAAGTGATCAGATTGCAAAATTGATGAGTCTTTTGGGGGATAAACATGGTAATAGAATCCATGCCAATATGGCAGGTATCCGGTGTTTTTCTTCAATGCTAATGTCTTCTTTAATAATAATTTTTATAAATTCTTTAATGTGAACATTAAAGCTAATGGGATTAGTTATAATTTTGGTTGGAAAATCGACTCAGGAGCAAACCAACATATTACTTCAAGTACTAATAATATGACAGACATTATTGATATTTTAGAATTAAACATAACAGTTGGTCACCCAAATGGTACAACTGCTAAGATAAGAAAGGTTGGAAATCTAAAATTGACTAGTAACATAGTACTTTTTGATGTGTTGGGAGTATTGTGTTAGCCTGTTGTCTATTAATAAGTTGGTCAGAGATAGTAAATTGCATGTTGGTTTTGATGAATATGACTGTATCATTCAGGATTTGAAAAAGGAGAATATTCTAGGGACTGGTAATGAGGCTGGAGGCCTTTATGTGTTTAATACTGAATGTAAGGCCCCAAACTTTAAAAGCAATAACAGTTTCTTGTGTTTTAGTGTTTCAAAAGGCATTTGGCATAACAGACTTGGTCATCCTTCAAACTAAGTCTTGTCTGTTCTGAAAAACAGGCTGAGTATTGGTAAAACAACTCATGACATGCCTTGTGAAGTTTGTCATCATGCCAAACAAGTGAGAGAACATTTTCCCCTAAGTGAACATAAGTCTGATTCATTAGGGAGTCTTATTCACCTTGACCTTTGGGGACCCTATAAAGTTGCAACTAGAGATAGATTTAGGTATTTTTTTTTAACTGTGGTTGATGACTATTCTAGGGCAGTGTGGGTTTATTTACTAAAAACCAAAGATGAAGTGTATGATCACTTTGTTAGTTTTGTAAAACTCATTGGCACTTAGTTTTCTAAAGTGCTGAAAACTATAAAATCTGACAATGAAACAGAATTTGTTAATAATAGAATGACTAATTTTTTAAATAATAGTGGTATAATTCATCAAACTAGTTGTGCTTATACCCCTCAGAAAAATGTGGTTGCTGAGAGGAAACACAGACATCTGTTGAATGTTGCCAGAAGTCTGATGTTTCAGGGGGGGAATACCTTTGTGTTTTTGGACTGAATGCACTCTAACTGCCACATACTTGATTAACAGACTACCCTCTTCAGTGTTAAATGAAAAATCATCTTTCTTTAAATTGTATGGTAGGAAACCATCTCTCTCTCACTTAAGATGCTTTGGCTGTCTGTGTTTTAGTAAAGTTTTGAAGGAAAATGATAAATTTTCTCAAAGATCAGAAAAATGTGTCTTGATTGATTTTTCAAGTGTGAAAAAGGCTTACAAACTGTTGAATCTTGAGAATAGAAGTATTTTTTTATACTAGGGATGTTAAGTTTTATGAAACAATCGTTCCTTATAAAATGAGTTTAGAAAAAGATAAGTGTCTTGTTAAAGATAGTTTTGAGTTAAAAATGATTTCTGAAAATGATGCTTAAACTAGTCATAAAACCTTTTTTTGATTATTTTCAAACTGATAGTCAAGCTTCAAGTCCTAATGATGATGAGGGAGAGCCATCTGGTAGCAACATTGGTTCTGAATCTGAATCAGATGATATTGCAAAGGAGCAATCATCTGATGATGATCAAGGATCAATGCAGATAGGTGAAAAATCTTCTCTGAGGGCAATGTTTTTGAAAATAATGATGTTCCCACTCATTTGTTTAACACTGGGGAGAGTAATACTCTTAGAAGGTCTAGTAGGCAGTTAAAATTACCTCCTAAACTAAATGATTATGTGCTTAGCAGTAAACTTAGATATGGCCTTGATAAATTTGTTAATCATACATTGTTGTCCATTGAAAACTGTAGGTTTATTACTGATATTAATATGTTCTTTGAACCCAAGTCATATGATGAGGCTGCTCTTGATAAGAATTAGGTTCAAGCTATGAATGAAGAGATGGAGGCTTTGTATGAAAATAATTCTTGGGTTCTTGTTGAGTTACCAAGAAATAGGAAAGCTATAGGATCTAAGTGGGTTTACAAAATAAAGCATAAGTCAACAAGATAAATTGATAGATACAAAGCTAGGTTGGTTGCTAAGGGGTTAGCCAGAAAGAAGGTATAGACTATAAAGAGACCTTTAGTCCTGTACTTAAAATAGGGACTGTTAGGTGTTTGATTAGTTTAGTTGTTCAAAATGGTTGGTGCTTGTTGCAGTTAGATGTAAATAATGCTTTTTTGTATGATAATCTTGATGAAGATGTGTACATGTTGCGACCACTAGGACACTTTGTCAAAAATGAAACAAGGGTTTGTAAACTAAAAAGGTCTCTATATGGTCTCAAGCGGGCTCCTAGATAATGGAATAATAGATTGTCTGAAGCCTTGGTTGAAAATGATTTTAAACAAAGTGGACATGATCATTGTTTATATACAAAAGAATATGGTGGTAGCTTTGTTGCTCTATTAGTCTATGTTGATGATATTGTGTTAACTGGTAATGATATTAATGAAATAAACAAAGTTAAAACTTTTTTGAGAAGTAAGTTCAAGATTAAAGACCTTGGTGAGCTCAAATATTTTCTTGGTATTGAGGTTTTAAAAACTAAAAAAGGTGGATTGTGTTTATCTCAAAGGAAGTTATTTAGAGTTATTGCATGATTATGGATTTTTGGCTTGTAAGACTGTGTCAACACCTTTTACTTAAGAATATAATTTTAGCTCATAAAGAATCTAAGAATGATAAGTTCCTTAAAAAACATTACAAGTTATCAGAGACTTATAGGGAAGTTGATATATTTGACTCTAACTAGGCCAGATATTTCATATTATGTGCATTGTCTTAGTCAGCACATGCAAGCGCCCTTACAGTCTCACATGGATCTTGGCTTAAGGGTTCCGAAGTACCTTAAAGGTGCTCCAGGATCTGGTGTGAATTATGAGAAGTCTGAGCATATGTCATTAAAAGTGTATGCTGATTTAGATTGGGCTAAGTGTCCTGTGACTAGAAGATCAGTCTCAGGATATTTTGTGTTTTTTAATGGTTGTATGGTTTCATGGAAAATCAAAAAGCAAGATACCTTGTCCAAATTTTTTGCTGAAGCAGAATATAGGTCAATGGAAGCTGCTACATGTAAAGTTATATGGGTTGTGAATATCTTGAAAGACTTAAAGGTAACAAACTTGTTACCTGCTGAGCTGTTTTGTGATAACAGTGTAGCAATTCATATTGCTGCAAACCCAATAATGCATGAAAAAACTAAACATTTTGATTTGGATGTTCAAATAATAAGAGAAAAAGTTGCTTCAGGTTTAATCATGACAGCAAAATTTGATTTTGAAAATTAAATTGCTGATATTTTCACTAAAGCCTTGGGTTTTCCTCAGCACAGTTTTTGGGTAAAAAAATTGACCCTTTTGAACATGTATACAAAATCAGTTTGAGAGGGGATGTAAACAAACTTATTTTGTTAATTGCAAACTACAGGGACTCTGTAAACTTCCCAAAGTAGTTTGCACTAAGTCTAACGTTTGGTTTGTGTTTAGACATGTTTCGATTCTTCAGGGGCTAAAGTGGATCTTTGGAGCCTATATAAGCTCAACCCTAGCTCGGGATTATACACGCTCTCATTTTTAGTCTTTTCATATATTTCTACCTTAAAGTTTGATTATCAAGATCGTTATGTTAACACCGTGTAATCGTGTGATTATAGTTGTGTGTGTGAGTTATTGTATTTTAGAGTAACATCCGTTTGGGGATTACTCAGTTTCTATTGTATTTGTACTAGTTTTAATGCACGTGCATGCACGGGGTTTAAACATTATGTTTTTTTTTTAAATATATATAACTTTTATTTTTTCTGTTTTATAAGTTATGTATAAAGTATTATAGAAATTATATGAAGAGAATAAATTTATTAAATCTTTTATAAATTACGTAGTAAGATAATTAGTAATATATATATTTTTTGATTTACCTGTTTTTTGATTCGATATTGTAAGCCAACTAATCCTAGCGAAACTACCCTTTTAGGTAGCCCGGAGTCGGCTGAAGTGAACCTCCGAAGCCACAAGGGGATTAATTTTCTCCTCGTTATATTCGAACCATTGTCTTCCACTTTAGAAAATATGTCAATGAAATAAATACTTTTTCAGAAATTCAATTGTTATAATTTTAGTACGTATTAAACCAAAAGAAAAGAAAATGTAATTTCTTTCAAACCCATCAATGAATAGCTAGAAAACTCTTTTTCTTTATATACGATAATTTATGTGCTTCGACGTTTTTCTATTCGGTTGTACAACATGATTTTATACCGATAATGAAAAATTCACTAAAAAGTCTTGGGGTAGATTTGAGATGTGATTAAATAATGTTAAATCTTTGTTTGAAGTAAGAAGTATTTGCGTTTGTTGTATTTTAAAATATAAAGTCTAAGGGTATAAAGTTTAAGGGGTTATTTGTTTGTTTTTTAAAGTTATAATATAATTTGTAAATTTATAATTTACACTTAACTCCATATAATTTATTTAAAATTAAAATTAAACCACTAAAGTTTTTTTAAATACCTCATCTTTTTTCAAGTTTTTGTTTTTATAAATTTCAGACATATTTTTATTTGTTTTTTTTCTACATCAAAATTCTCCACCAAAATTTTTTAATCTTGACAAAATCGATTTAATTTTGACTTTTTATTGACCAATCAGAATGCACGATTTTGCCTACATGGCATAATCAAGCCATCTGATTGATCTAACTTTTTAATTATAAGATTCAATTTGATAGAAAACTCCGAAATGATGTAATTCTTTTATTATATAAAAGATTGGGTAGCATTTGGTTAAGGACTATCCTTCTGATTCGTTTTAATAATAATAAAAGGGTGGTTGGTTGAATAGATCTCGAGGTGTTAATTTTTACAGAATCTTGCATATTTGAATGTCACTGTGTGCTCGAATCACTTACAACTAACTTGCCGTTCTAAAAAAAATCGGTTGATGCAGTTCATTTGCTTGATTTGTTTAATCATGTTTATTTTACCCCGTTAAAAAGTTCCAATCGTGATTCTTGGTCGGCTGAATGCCCATAGGAGGTGTTTGGTTGTTATTCGTAAACTATTTAAGATATTGTCTTAAAGGATAAATTAAATTTAAGAAAAAGATAAATATTTTTTCAATTGTTTGAAAGAAATTTGCTTCCTCATTGGATTGGGATTAAGAACAATATAAATTATTTGGATAAAGATTTATATAGAGAATATACAAAACTCAATAATCATCTCCTTCTCTCCCCTGCTCGACAGAAAATCAAACAACCCCTAGTGTTTTTTATTTTCTTAATTTAGATCAATGTGCGCGTGTTCAATTCTGCCGACTAGCATCTATAGGAGATTCATCGAGTGTTAGTGCGGATACTAAAAGGTCTTTCCTACACTTAGATAAAATTTTATGATCTACGTGAACTAGAGCTTGATCGTGTAGTAGGAGGATAAGAGAATTCATGTGTTCGTGTTGCTGGTTGGCTAAAAGGTACGTCAATCATTACTCATGCATGATTAATAAATTTACGGGTGTGATATATGTGACATAGCCTTTCATACCACAAATGATACATTTTTCACACGATCTACCACAAATGAGCTATTTACTAGTTACTACAGTGTATATGGTATTCACATGGTCTAGTCTCTGAGTATTTTTACGGGTTTGTTAATTAGTAAAAGGTAAGAACTCTTATTTCACAAATTATATGCTTTATTGGTTTGTTGAAACAATCTTTATTTTTAGTTGGTTGATTTAACCACCATCATTACTTAGATGGTAGAAAATTGGAATTGTATTTTTTTTTCCTAACGAAAATCTAATTTGAGGAACTTAAGGTTTAAAAGGGTCTTTAGTGTTGTGTAAGGGTCGTTACTAAATGTTTTTAGGATTTCACTGATTTATAATTTATATGACAGATTAATCGATATGAATTTACCTTTTAAAAAAATTCATGAGAATATGAGATGGGGTAGGTATAGCGTAATTGTGATGTTTTTAGGATTTCACTGATTTATAATTTATATGACAGATTAATCAAGCTTATATAACGCTTATTTATGGAGTTCAAACTTGATATGTAGGTTAGCTAGAGTTTGAGTCAAGTTTCGAGCTCAAGTTTGAATTCCGGTGCTCGAATCTAGTTTTAAGTCAGTGTCTTAGCTAACGCATCGAGCTCGAGCTTCTTATTACCTAATTCAACTCGACTTGATTACGCCCTTATTAGTAAAGGTGTTATTAGGTCATGTTATCGTCACACGCAATACAAAGACTAATAGGGGTTTAAACTCCATAATCCGACATGATAAATAACGCCTCCCTAATATGACCATTATCATGTATCGAGTTTAGGTCAAACAAACCCGACTAGTTTATAACCCGGGCCTTTAATTTATGGGCTTATCAAGTTCGGTTTCCGATTCGAGTCCCCGAATGATAAATAACCCAACTAGTTTATAACTTTAGAAGTAATGGATCGATGGGGTGAAGGTAATGAATCGTCACAATGTCACATGCAATGCACAGAATAAGGTTCTAAACTTCATAATTAATCCGATATGATAAATAACACAACTCTAATTACCTGACCAACATTATTAGGTTATCGAGTTGAGGTCAAACAAACCCGACTAGTTTTTTAGCCCGGCCCTATATAGCCTTACCAAGTACGGGTAGGATTCGAGTTGGGTCAACCGACCCTATTGACATCCTGCCGAACATTTCTGCTTATCGGTCTTAGAACTTGTGCATTAAGGTGAGTTTATTTCCATGCGAATTGTAATTTTCCTATGAGAATTTCTATTGTTCGTTTGGACTAATATATTCAGAAGACCAAAAACCATTAATATATTAAAGAAGATAAAACAATAGAGTTTTTTTTTTGAGTAAAGGGTCTTAACCGGTAAATTTATTATTCCAATAAACAACACTTACCCCTCATAGGCTCGTACTCATGGTTCTAAAAGTTAACACAGACATGATAGTATGAGACATTACCCCTCATAGGCTCGTACTCATGGTTCTAAAAGATGCGTCATGGCGCCGCAAAGGCGCGAGTCGTGGCCTCCACACCACACAATAGACCAAGGCTTGGGCTTAAGGCTTGACGTGAGATGAGGAGTGAAAAAACGTGATAAGACGCGATAAAACGTGATGCGTGGAGGCTTTTTTGAATTCAATTTCGATAAAAATCGTATTTTTAATATAGAAATGAAAAGATTACATGCAAAGATTTATTCCTTATGTATGACACTTTTTGTAAAGTCAATATATTTGTAATATAATATAAATATATAAATTTATAGATATTTTTATATTGTGTGCCGCTTTAAGTCACGCCTTAAAAACACCATGACTCGCCATGGCTCGCAAAGGCGTAAGGCTTGGCCATGCCGTCACGCCACGCCTCACACTACTTATAACCTTGCTCATACTGCATCGCTACTGTGTTGGCAATCTTTAGGAAATTTATGATCTTCAAAAATATGTACTGTAATTATTTGTCTGCAATCTAATAAAAATGCAAGGAAGGTCAGCAGAAATAGGCATTCAAAACATGTTTTCTACAAAAAATTATCGTTTTTTCCTTGATAAAAAATATACAATTTGTACACAGTTATTGTTCAAGCAACTAGACCACCTGCCTACGAGTCAATGTGGTTGAAAATGAGTATGACTCTCTACTTACATTTTCATTATTCTTGGGATAAGAAAAGGGTTTCCAGTCTTCACTCTCTTTCTCTCTTTCTAAGAAAAACCCTCTAAGAAATAAAACACCATATTTCCTTATCTGAGTTCATCAAAGACAACATATCAAGAATTCAAAAGGTGGTATTTCATTTGATGAATGCATTCGTTGTGGTATTAAGGCGATGTCACATATATTTGATATCACACGTCTTAACAAACATTATGAGGTTAGATGTATGTGACAGAGCCTTTCATACCACAAATGATACATTCTTCACATGATCTACCACCTATGATCTACTCCTTTTGGTATTGTTTTGTGTTCTTTCGATCTGACCTATATATTTTTTATTTTTCTTAACTGCAATATTTAGGTATTTGGTAAGCAATCTTTTCTTTACAAGGGATGTATCAACTCTCAAGTTCTAAACTTTTGATGTTATTCTTTTCATATACATTTATTGTTAAATGTTTTTTTTGACCATAATTCAAGTCCACTTGACCACAGTTGTTCTCATTTCAGGTTTTTAATAATTATCCTCAATTGCTTATTAGTAAATGATCATTAATACATATGTTTACCTCCCTTGTTTTGCTCGGCGATTCACCGGTCATGTTGTCCGATTTGCTTGTTGGTTCCCGGTAAAAATGATGTACAACACTAAAATAGTAAAACCGGATGCCCCTTATTCAATTGATGCCCTACTCCACGGCCGGCCGTGATCTAACGCTAAATATATAACAAGTTTATTGATGTATAAAACAAGACTTAAACCGGTAACCAATTTAGTTAGTGAGTGTTCTCACATCACTTGTAAGCTAATAGTCATTTGATAAATACATTTTATTTTGATTTTAGTTTAACAAATAGGGTACAATAAAAACCGGAAAACTCAAATTACACATGAAGATAGAAAATGATTACCTATGTGGCATATTGGGATAACTGGTAAGCATCTAACACAATTGAATAATTCGTAAATGAGTGGAAAATACACACTCGTCATTTACTATATTTGCATAAAAATGGTTAAATGGTCAACTATCTACAAAAATGGTTAATTGTCTCCGTAATATATCCTATCTAAAAATAAAAACCTAATTACCATATCTCGCGCTCATGCGCCTTGGGACTGTTTAAAAAATTCATTTATTTCATGTGCATCATATTAATACACCCCAGTCATCTTTGTCAGTGTATTCAATGCATGTTTCATCACCTTTGTCAATGTATAGTAAACGACAACAACTTTTAAATAAATTAATTACAAATTTAATTCGCACAACCACTCATTCCCTTCTTTCAACTATCTCCTATAAACCACCATGTTGTTATATGTTTAGAAGCAAATACACACTCACCCACACAATACACCTTCATCAACTTTGTCAATGTATAGAAACGCGCCTACCAAGGCCATTTCTTTAGTTTAAAATGTGGGTGGCGCGCTTTAAATTACAAACGCGCTTAAAAACATATAAAACACGCCTCATATTGTTGACATACGACTACTTTATAAATACAAATACGGAAACACACTTCAAAAATGACCAAAAGTAGAAACACGCTTACCAAAATGGCTTGTAATATCAAACGTGCCGTAATTTGATTTTTGTTACTTTTCTTGTTATATAGCGCAATTTGAAATAAATTACACACTAAAAAGATCGCGTTAGTGTTTGCTTTTAGTATTTTTCGGGCGTGTATAAGATATAAAATGTGCCACTTTAATACGTGGATAAACAAGACTCGTTGATTAATATATGTGTCTTTAATCTAATGAATTAAATTGTTTGGACCAGTTCTGTAAATATAGACGCGCGGACTGTTTTGAAAAAATCTTCTCACAAACGTCCGCTTAAGAAATTTTCTCAAAAATAAAAGATGTACACTAATTGTCAACTATCTACAAAATATTTTACATAATAAAACTTTATATTTACGACTCAATGAGTTTGTACGTACACTTTGTTTGTCTGATTGTTTGTTATAAAATTTATAAAATGTTTATACACTATAACACTAATTTTTTTATTCTAATTTAGTTGTATCAAAAGCACGTTAAAAAAGGTGGGTAAATAACAGCAACATGTTGGATTATGACCATATATGATTAATATATGTCCGGAAATATTCTCGAGCCTAAAGGGACGCACACGTTTATATGTTAAATGACGAGTATATATATTAATGTAATATATTAAATGTATAACAAACGATTGTTAAAAGTTAACGAGTATTAAATAATTAGTTAAACGTTTAATGGTTGAACGTGAGGGGCTAATTATTAATAAACCAAAGACAAAAGGGTTCGGTTGCTTTTCTTTTATCCCTAGTCGGCTGGAACAAGAAGTCCAACAAGGATTGGGATAGTAGCTCTATAAATATGGGTTTAATCTTTCATTATGGGTGTGACACTTGAGATTGAAAACCCTAAACTTTTCCTTGTGCTTTTTCCTTTTGTCGACCGGGTGTAAAACAACCTTTTGGGGTCTTTGGTTTTGTCTTCCGATCATCCCAAACCAAACGAATACTTTAGATTTTCATTTGGTAATTCGATCATCATCTTTGGTGATTATTTGTTCGTAAGTTGATAGATTCAAGAGACGAATAACATTGTTTGTTATACACTACTAGTACTAGCATACCTCGTCGTTTGCTAAGAACGTATAGTGTGTGGAAGCTTAGAGGAATCATACTTTGATTCTTGTGGTTTTGCGTGTGGTATTATACACACGCGTATATAGAAGACGGTGTTTACGGTTACCTTTAAACGGTGTATCGTTTCGTGCTAAAAGGTATAATTCTTCTATTCTTGTTAATTAATGTATTCTACATGTTATCTTTATTCCGCTGCGTACTCGTGTTAATTAATATGGTTAATTAGATTGTAAAACCCAACATAAACACTATATCCTAACGAGCTTATTCAGTTGAGCGTATGAACTAATATAGTTTTAGCTCAATTGATGTGCTTATATAAACTATAAGTTCAACTTCATAAGCAAAAAAAAAGTGTGCTAATGAGATTTTCCAGTTCCAAATAAGCTAAAAAAACAAGCTAACCCAAAGTCCAAACACCCATATAAGCTAAGAAAATTTTCAATAAGCTTATCAAACAAACACCCCCTAAGCAAACTTGTAGTAGCAATATCCAAACCAAGTCTGAAACCCCCAATCCAAGCTTCATTTCCCATTTCCTATTACACCCTTCTTCTAACAAATTTTTTTTAAGTAACCTGAGTTTCCGACTAATCCCAAGGCGACTACCATTTTAAATATCTCGGACGTGGCCAAGAGGATTAATTTTCTTCCAGTTGGACAAACCATTGACTTTCACTTTGGAAGGCCGATATTGTTACTACTTAGTCAACCCTTTTGGTTAATTCTTCTAACAAAATAGTCAGGGGTGGATCTATTCTTGTGGTATTGGGTGGGGGTGGGGTGGGGGGGGGGAACTTGTTGCTATCGTCAACAAATTTTTTTTGCCCACAACATCCTATTTTCCTAGTTCCGCCACTGCGAAAATACTACTAGAAAATTTAAATTGTGACCGCAGCTTTGCGCGAGTACCATGTTAGTAATAAGTGTTCATTTTGAAATGCATAAAGTTTTACAACATTTTCAACTAACAAAATCTATACCCATTAAAGTCTCTTTTTACAGTATTTATTAAATTACACAAAATAGAAATGTGAAGAGAGGACACATGAAATATATATAAAAGTTGAAATTTATAACTACTTTTGTACAAACAAAGAAAACCTAAAAATGTGGAAGCAAAACCAGACAACAGCTCCTGTCTCGTCTTTCTTGGCAGCTATGCCCCCCCCCCCCCCTTTTAAAACTTTTTTCATCAGTTGAAGGTTGCAAAGAAGACATTGGGCTCATTTATTTTGGGCCAAAGCTTCATTTGGATTGGGCCGATTTCTGGACTTTATCGAAACCGCAATATTAATGGTTATTAGTCATCGCGATCAGTGCGGACCCAGGAAATTAGAGGATGGGGGCCAATTTTTTTTTTTTTTTGACAAAACTCGTTGTACACACAAAGATGATGATAGAAATATAAGGTTTTTCATTATTTCGCTTTAAGGTGGAGGGAATTTGAGTTTATGATGGGGCACACTTTAATAAAATGGTCAATAAGTTTTTTTTATTACACTAAAAACTGATTTTTTTAACGAATCGTGGAGGGCACCGGCCCCTCATAAGGCCCATGTACGTCCACCCCTGATCACGATGGTAGTTCAGTGGCAGAGGATATGCAATGTAAAGCGGAGGTAACAAGTTCAAATTAAGTTCTCATGTCCTTTTTAATTATGGTGTTACACGATTCATCTTTCTTGTCGATTATGACACCAGACTTAAGGCCTTTGATGGTCGGTTCCCTTTCGTATCATTACTAGATTTCTGTTATATATAACATGACATGCTAATTTGTTTATATTATTATGGGCTCTAAATATTAATTAGTACTCAGCGTCACGTCATTATTCAACATATCATCACTCTCCTCAACTTTCAGCTTCAACGGTCATCACCTTTATCATCATCAAACCTATTTTTTAAACAAATTTATTTAAAAATTAAATTAAACTTTTATAAATAAATTAAAAAGGTAATTATTATGAGCTCTAAGTGCCAATAAGATGGGACTTATCAAGGTAATTATTTCAACTTTTTAGTACTCCTTCCGTCCCATAATTATAGTCTACGTTTTCTTTTCTGTTTGTCCCAAATTAATTATCCACTTCCAAAAATAGATAAGAAATTTAGATTAAGTTTACCATATCACCATCACTTCATGTTATTATTACAAATTTTAAAGAAGTTATAAGTTAATTGGTTAAGGGTAAAAGTGTCATTGTGCAAAAAGTAAGAGAGAGAAAGCTGTAAAGTTGATGTTTTTCTTAAACTGCGTGTTTTTTGTCGGTGGACTATAATTATGGGACGAAGGGAGTAACACAAAAGTTGGTGTGTAGCATAACCAAAAGTACTTATTTGTTTGTAAGTTGTGCATCTTGTGGTATTAGTTCTTACAACTGACTAACAAATACTTCGTACATGACAAATACATACATCAAACTAAATTAAATGAACCAATCAACATGTTAATCTAGCATCAGTAACAAAGAAATAGAATTTAACACAATTAAATTAAATGCAACTATATACAATTAACACCATTTCGTTAAACAAATAAAATTTCCAAACATAAGAGCACTGAGAGTGGTGGTGCCAAACTTTTGGTGTCAAACTCCAAAAGTAGTGCCACGTCAGCAAAAGGGGGTTTGGCACCAGAAATGCTATGGCACCAGAATTCAATGGCATTGGTTTGTCACCAGAATTTGGGTGCCATAGCATTTTATTATTATTATTTTTTATTTTTTTTAAATAAAAAATTTAAATAAACTTAAATTAAATTTTATTTAATT
>BQNB010063460.1:0-26646 GCA_026074375.1 Tanacetum coccineum | reverse complement strand
AAATACATAAAATACTAAAGATTTTTTTTTCTTCATTTTTCTTTAACTATTCCTTCGCCAGTTTCATCTAGGTCATATAGCTTAGCTTCGTTGCAAGTGTTTTCCACTATGATGTCTATGAACGGTTTTTCTGTGACCTATGGCATAGTTTTACGATAGTATGCTGGAAATGGTGCCATGAATGGAATAACTTTCATTTTTCCTTGTTCGCACATGAGGTGAATTTCTTTGGTTGTCAGCTTATTTATTTGCTCCTCATCATGGTACAGTTTAACGCGATGTCCATTGATATTGAAACTTCCTCTGTGTTTATCATATAACTCTACATAACCAAATGGAAAACCATGTTTGACCACGAATGCTCCATACCATTTTGATATGAGTTTTGGAGCTTTGAACTTATTCTTTGAATTGTATAAGAGAACTTTATCTCTGGCTTTGAATTCTTTTTGGATTCTAAGTTTCCTATCATGATACGCTTTGGTTCAAGCTTTGTAGAGCTTAGAATTCTCATACGCTTGGAGTCTTAATTCATCGATTTCGTGCAATAGCAAAAATCATTTTTATTCGGCGATGTTGAGATCAGGATTACAGCTTCTTAAAGCCCAATAGACACGATGTTCGATTTCGAACGACAAGTGGTATGTTTTTCCGTATAATAACTGATATGGCGTAGTGCCAATTGGTGTTTCGTATGCCTTACGAAATGCACACAGAGCGTCATCAAGTTTCCTCGACCAAATAGAAGGGTTATCTTTGACTGTTTTTTCGAGAATTCTCTTTAAGGCTCTATTGGTGTTTTCAACTTGGCCGCTTGTCTGCGGATGGTAAGCTGTAGCGAAACGATGATGAACTCCATATCGTTTTAAAACTTTCTCCATTTTTCTGTTACAGAAGTGAGTACCTTTGTCACTGATTAAAGCTTTTGGAATGCCAAATCGAGAAAAAATCTTTTTGAGCAAATTGATCATAACTCATGCATCGTTGGTGGGTAAAGCTTCAGCTTCGGCCCATTTTAACACGTTTTCAATAGGAACGAGAATGTATTCGAACTTATAGGACTTAGGGAATGGTCCCATGAATTCGATTCCCTATATGTCGAATATTTCATTGACTTGGATGCTGTTTTGAGGCATCTCATCTCTTCGTGAAAGATTACCAAAACGTTGGAAGGCATCACAGTTTTGAACTAGAGTATGGGCCTCTTTGAAAATTGTTGGCCAATAGAATCCAGCATTGAAAACTTTCTTTGCTGTGGTGGAGAGACCATAGTGTCCCCCAGTAGGGCCATGATGACATTCGTCAAGAATCTTTCGAGTTTCAGCCCTATAAACACATCTCCTGATCATTCTGTTGGGGCACATTTTGAAGAGATGTGGTGCGTCCCAGATTTAGTGCTTAAGTTCCAAAAAGAACTTGAAATGATGAGCGTAAGTCAACCCTTTTCTAAGAATTTTTCCCACTAGATAATTGGCGAAATCAGCGAACCATGGAATTTTATCTTCCTCGGTTGAGGAGACATTCATTAGAGTTTCATCAGGGAAATTATCATCGATATCTTCATACCTTAATTCCTCTAGATGTGGATTTTCAAGTCGTGACAAATGGTCTGCCGTAACATTTTCTACTCCTTTCTTATTTTGATCTCAATATCAAACTCTTGGAGTAGTAAAACCCAACGGATAAGATGCAATTTAGCATCTTGCTTAGCAAACAGATATTTTAACGCAGAGTGGTCTGTGAAAATGACAGTTTTTGAGAGGACAAGATACGATCAAAACTTATCGAAAGCGAAAACTATGACCAGTAGTTCTTTCTCAATAACCATATAATTTTGTTAGGCGTTGTTGAGAGTTTTGCTAGTGAAATGAATTGGACACAAAAGTTTTCCTTCCCGTTGTCCGAGCACGGCTCTGACAGCAAAATCGCTTAAATCGCACATAAGTTCAAACGGTTGCGACCAATCTGGTGAAACCATAATGGGTGCGTTCGTTAACTTTTCTTTGAGCGATTCAAATGCCTTGGTGCATTCTTTATTGAAGTCGAAAACTGCATCTTTTTCAAGAAGTTTTGTCATAGGACGGGAGATTTTGGAAAAATATTTGATGAATCGATGATAGAACCGTGCATATCCTAGAAAACTCCTAACGGCTTTGACATTAGTAGGCGGTGGAAGTTTGGCTATCACATCGATTTTTGCCTTGTCGACTTCTAATCCTGCACTGGAGACTTTGTGTCCAAGCATAATTGCTTATGTCACCATGAAGTGACACTTTTCCTAGTTCTAAACAAGATGAGCTTGTTTGCATTGAAAGAGCATTTGCTCAAGATTTACAAGACATGTATCGAACAAATCTCTAAATACCAAAAAATCATCCATGAAAACTTCCATGGATGTTTCAAGCATGCCTTGGAAGATAGCGATCATGCACCTCTGAAAAGTGGCGGGTGCGTTGCAAAGACCAAAAGGCATACGTTTGTAACTGTAAGTTCCATAGGGATAAGTGAACATGGTCTTTTCTTGATCGACTGGATTTAAGTACTACTTACCATCCTCACATTGATGGCCAGAGTGAGCGTACCATTCAGACTCTGTAAGATATGCTTAGAGCATGTGCGTTCGACTTTGGGGGAAATTGGGATACTCATCTATCATTAGTAGAATTCTCGTACAACAACAGTTCGTCAACCGGTGACAGTTCTTGTAGGAACAAATTCATTTTTTTCATTTGTCACAATGATCATTCCTTCTTTTTTAGGTACGTAGTGCACCAGACTCACCCAAGGACTATCTTTGATGGGGTAAATGATACCAGCATCGAGAAGTTTGATAATCTATTTTTTCACGACTTCTTTCATGTTTGGGTTAAGTCGACGTTGTCTTTGAATAACAGGTTTAGCGTCGTCCTCAAAGTTGATTTTATATTTGCAGAAAGATGGGCTAATTTCTAGAATGTCGGATGTTTTCCAAGCAAACGCTTCTTTGTGATTATTGAGAACGGAAACAAGATGCTTTTTTTCATCGTCTTTGAGTAAAGCGGATATGACTACTGGAAGAAGGGAATATTTTTCTAGAAAATCATATTCTAAATCTACACATTTCTTAGCGATCTGTGAAGACTACAAGACAGAAAAGTTAGCAAGACTGTACATCAACGAGGTCATAGCAAGGCACAACATGCATGTGTCAATCATATCTGATCGTGACAGTCATTTCACATCACGATTTTGGCAATTGCTACAGAAAGCATTAGAAACACAACTGGATTTAAGTACTACTTACCATCCTCACATTGATGGCCAGAGTGAGCTTACCATTCAGACTCTGTAAGATATGCTTAGAGCATGTGCGTTCGACTTTGGGGGAAATTGGGATACTCATCTATCATTAGTAGAATTCTCGTACAACAACAGTTACCACTCGAGTGTGAAGTGTGCTCCATTTAAAGCTTTGTATGGTAGGAAATGTCGAACACCATAGCTTGGGCGGAAGTAGGAGAAAGCAAACTAATTGGACCAGAGATTGTCCAGGAAACTACAGACAAGATTGTTCAAATAAAGGAGAGATTAAAGGCTGCATGAGATCACCAAAAGAGTTATGCAGACAATCAAAGAAAGTCGTTAGAGTTCAGTGTTGGTGACATATTGGTATCAGAGCTAGGTTTCGATCCTAGGACCTGTGGGTATGGTTTGGGAAGAGGTTTCATCATAAGATCGGTTGGTGGGTCTTGGATAGATTTCTTGATCCTTAAATTTTCTTCAAGGGGTAATTCTTCAAAATTATCTTCGGCCTCTTCCTCTTGCTCAGGGATTTCTTCAATTTTGATTGCCATGAATTCTTCGAATTCATGGTCAAGATATGATTTGCTGATCTTCTCTAACGTGGTGGAAAATGGTTCGGAATCATCAAGCAATGCATCCAGTTCTTTTTCCGTCACTTTGTCAATGACATCCATGCGGAAACATGTATCATCATTGGAATGAGAATGCTGCATACCTTTGTCGATTAAGAAGGTGATTCTATCATCTCCAACTCCTAAGTTGAGTTCTTTGTTTTTGACTCGGATGATAGCATCAATGGTGGGTAGAAATGGTCATCCTAAAATGAGAGGAACTTTGTCATCCTCCTCCATTTACAAGATAACAAAATCAACAGGAAATACAAATTTCCCAACTTAGACGAGCATGTTCTCCACAATTCCTATTGGGTATTGGTAATTATGATTAGCTAAGCGAATACTCATCCTTGTAGGTTTCAAGGTGTTTCTCAAGAGTAAAGCATATAGTGAATATGGCATCAGGTTGATGCTTGCGCCAAGATCAGTCAAGGCATGATATTCAACTAAACCTACTATGGCACACGGGATCAGAAAGCTTCTAGGATCACCCAAGTTTAGGTAGGAGCTTGTTCTGAACAATTACGGAGCATTCTTTGTTTAAGAAGGCAGCATAGATTTTCTCTATCATACTTTTGTTGCTAACGAGATCCTTCCAGAAATTCCCATAATTAGGCATGCCGGCTAGGACATCAATGAGGGGTACGTTGATCCTAACTTCTTTGATTAGATCAATGAACATAGCATAACGTTCTTTTATTTTTTTCTTTGCTTAGGCGTTGAGGGTACAAGATTTTTAGCTTATACGCCTTGAGTGGTTATGGATCACTTTTGGTTTGTTTAGAAGAAGACGACTCTACTTCCTTTTCGGCTTCATCAGCCTCATCTTCACTATCATCGTGGATAACGGTGGTTGTGGCGTTTAGGTTGACTGGTGAATCGTATGTCAAACCACTCTGTGTGAATACGACATGCACATGCTCATTGCGAGCGGAGGGTGGACGGTATGGTTTATCATTTGTTGAGTTGGGTTTTGGATTGGTTTAGGCATTACTTAGGAGTGAACCATTTGGTTAAGAGGAACATTGGTCGGAGAGTCGACCAAATTTTATCTCAAGATCCTGAATCGAGGCTTGGTGATTCTTTTGTCCTTGCTCGACTTTGGTTTTAAGATTGAAGAACTAATTTTTTAACAAAGTCATTCGATGATTTTTGAGCGACCATGAATTCTCGCATGGTTTTTTCAAATCGGACTCGTCAAACTTCTTTTCGGGTGTTGGTGATATGAAGGATTATTTTCTCGAGGTTGGGAGTTTCGGGTTTCATCTCTAGGTTAATGGTCTCTCCAAGTTCCTGTACTCTTACGATAGTAGTTTCCTCGATATTTTCCTCCTCGGTAACCTCCGCAGGCATAGTTGGCTTTTTTTGTCTTTGGGACCTCCCATAGGCTTGTCGTCACACTCCGAAGATGGGTGATGGCCTCCACAACTGTTGCATCCATCTCGCATCTTTTTCATTTCTCCTTTGATCTCATTGAATTGCGAATCGATCTTGGTGGTCAATGCTTCCATCTTTTCCATGAGTTTGGAATCGTTGCTACTTTTCGCGAAGGCAATTGTTTTACGAATGGGTTTAGCTTTGATATCCTTACACCAATCGAGTTTCAAGAGCACTCGATCTTCGAGCAATTGGTGTGCTTCGTTAGGGTTTTGTAGAGAAAGATTCCTCCGGCATCTAGGATAGCTTGTGTAGCTTCGTCAAGTCCATGGTAGAAGATTTGGACTATGGTTCCTCGTCCTAAACCATGTCCACAAGGGATTCGTTAGGATGGATGTTTTTTGTGAAACCTGGGAATTTCTCCCAATGAGTCGGTAAACATTGCTTTGGTGGAAGAATCGCCTTACGAAATCTTGTCTCATTTGTTCTCAAGTAGTGATAACACCGTGTAGAATGCTAGTAATCTATAACACCAAATAACAATGAAGAAATTCTAGAGAGAGAAAGTAGATGAGAGGAAGGTTCTAGTGAGAGAAAGTAACCAAGAAAGAATGATTAGATTATGTGTGAGAAAATGAACCAACTAACCACCCTCTTCATGTGTAGAGAGGGTACAAATACTCTTACATGACTGGCCATGGGCCTTATGAAATGCTTTCCATGGGCCTTTGGCCCATTTAGCTTACTAACATAACATTTGATTAATCTACGAGCTACGACTAACTATATTGGTAGTGACCGATACTTTTTGTGTTTCAAACAATCTCCCCCTAAGGGTGGTCACTCCAATTTACAAAAACTTAAACCTAGCATACTATGCTTTGACTTTAGTCTTGAGCTTGTAATCTTTAACTTGTGAATTGATGTAGTGATAATTGACTTTAGGCTTTGACTTGTATCTTTAACTTGACATGAATGTGATCTTGAACTTCTTTAAGATCATCAACCAAGCATAATCTCTTAACATCATCTTGTGAACTCTTGCCTTCTTATGATCTTGTGTACTTATGGACAAACATTGCTTTCATACTGTTCTTGATGTTGAAAGCGTGTGTAACCATCTTTCTTGATATTCTTTAACTTTAACACTTTGTCACTTTATGAAGGATGTACGATATCAACTTAATACTTTGTCGCTTCAAGAAAGATGTATAATATCAGAGTAGCAGAAGTCTTGAAACATGTACTTGAGCTTTCATGATGTCTTTATATATGTCAGTCGAGTATGAGCATGTGGTATTGGCTTCGACTTGTCATTGGGAAACTGCTACCACCGTTAGGAAACCTGCATGAATGGGTTAGTGATAAACAACAATATTATGGACGAAAAGTGGCTTGTCACTTATCAAAATATGGTTGTTGTAACTACCTGGATACCCCGTTATTCAGTATAAATACTACCTATGATCCGGTAGAATTCCGAAGAATCTCCTTAACAGAGTTTCGCAGCTGCGCTAGCCGTTCTCATTACTGAAGTGTCTTAAAGCAGACAACACGGTAAGAGAGAATCGGTAAGTTACTATCTTCCTGATTAAGCCGTCAATTCGTGTTCAGCTTTCCTATGTCCATATACCCTTGTGAGGCTTCCCATAGACATAAGATTGAAAATCGATTTAGAAAATCAGTCGGTGTGTCAAATTGCAAAAGGTTTTTATGACACACCAATAGTTTTATCTTTTTCAAAATTCATCAATTCATAAGCTAGACCAAATCGATATCCAGTATCACAAGCTCGATCCTTATAGGATCTCACAAGTCACCTACCAAGAGCTTGTTTGATGTTGGCTCAAGCAGAATTTCCATCTTCACTGTGAATACTTAAGTATCACTCGGATGTTCTGGGAAAAGATCAGAGGATAATGGTAGGGACTCTTAATATATATTTATTGTTTTTCACATTGTGTGAATTAGCAAGCATAATTTTGAAAAGTGTCCTAATGAGATATATAGATGATCTCTTTTGGCTCTAGACTCAATAATGTACTTTGGTTTTACTAATCGGAGGCTGAAGCAGACTGCCACCTATTCAATACCAACTAACTCGGAGGGAGAAAGTTGATAGAAATACGTGTAATCTCTGTGAGAAATGAAACATAAATCTTTTGATAGATTCTGAGTGGCTAGGGAGGGTTATGCATTTCATCACTGGGTCCATGATGTCAGTCTTCAATGTTAGCAATCATCTTTGTGATTCTTGACAACAGATGTATTGACCCAGTTTCTGCCTAAGTATAAGGAGGGCTTCTTTCTTTTCACCATTTATCTTAACATTTCTTTTTAATTCTTCAACCCCTTCTACGCTTACTGAGACTTTTAAACTAGTACCTTGTTGGAGTACTAGCTCCATCTCAGTCGACACTTTTCCCTTATTCTCATTTTTACTCCTTTTTCATACCTAAGGACTACTACACTATCTAGTGGAATATCCCTGGGTAGATCCCTCCGGTTATGGCTAGATCATGGGAATGAATACCTAAACTTAACCACCTTATAACTCCAAATGGTTGGTCTTTGGTACTTCCACATTTCAGCCAATCACGTAAACATTTGCTCCCCCTTCATATATGCATCGATTAATCGAAACAGTTAAGCACATATATGAGAAAGCGTACACTTGAGATCTTAAAAATCACATTATTAGCCATATATTTTAATCACATTTTCTCCCCTTATCAAAAATATTAAATCTCTTGATATTTTGGATATCAATTGATTCAAATATAACTGCTTTCTGGGAAAGAATGTCCAATTATTAAAAACCCGCATTAGGAACATTTTTAATGCTCCCCCTTAAATTATGAGGGTATTATATGGTGTTTGAGTATGATAATTTGAAAAAAAATTGAATTTACTAAGAAATTCTTGAAAATTCATACTCAAACACTATATATGCCTACTTTTTAAGTCTACACTATTTATATACATATTCACAAGATTATTATATACGAGAAATTGACTTGAAGTGAGTTGAGACAAAATATGACAGAGTCATATTGTCCTTGCTAGTAGCCTGAGATCATTTCCATATACCCTTCCACCAACAAACTTATCTAGATTCCGCATTAACCTCCTCTGATAAAGCTTCCTGTCTATATCCCGAACCATAACCCGAGCCCTTTTCTTGTCTAAGTTACTCCATTTCCTCATTGGCATGTATTCCATTCTTATTCCTGTAGCAATGTCATGAAGAGCAGACCGAACATCATTGAGCATGCCATCACTGAACTTGTAGAGTTCATCAGCGCGCATTAATCTTTTTCTCATGTTCTGATCCACATATATTATTCTATGAGGGTCCGAGTATGAAGTGTATGCGGTTTCGTTCCTGAGATTCGATCTATATGTGTTGATCCCACTTTAATGGATCTTGAATTCCTTAGCTTGTGTAAGGTTTAGTTATGCAAGATAAATCCTACACAACTATGATAGAAACTTTGTTTAATAATACTAAAGATTATGCGGAATCTAATCTTTAATATAAGAAGAATTCTTCAATGAAACAGTAATTCTAATGAACACACAGATTAACAAAAAAAGCTTCAATATATTAATATGAATACTCTAACTAGTATTAGGGTTACAAAACCTTGAAGCTATAACAACTCTATGAATGACTCGTTTTTGATACATAGAATTCTATACCATAGGACCTCCTTTTATACACCAAGGAGTCCTAATGGGATTATAATATTTTCCTAAGTTATCATGATCTTCTAAACAAATAACTTATACGTATCTTTTATAAAAATATCTCATACATATCACATAAGCAATCTTATCTTTTTCTTGAGCAGTCTTATCCTTTCAGCGTTGTAAACCTTTCAACATTTGTAAACTTATGTGGTACTGGGAGATTCTAGAGCTTCTTACACTTAGTAATGCTAGTTTATAGTTAGTTTAGTACGCCTGTTACATTGTTTAGTATGCCAGTATATTAGTTAGTACTGTTAGTGATAAAGTTAGTAACTATTAGTTTTATAGTTAGTAATGCTTAGTGATATGCATTGTGTTATATTAGGAATAGATATGCATGATCACTTAACACGTTTTGTAAGCCCATTAGGGTTTTCCTAAAGTGTATAAAAGGAACCCAACGGCATAGTTAGACATATCAATTTTCACATCAAGTTATATCAATGAATTCATAGTTAGTTATTCTGTAACCTAGGCATAATATTTGCAATCAATATATTCAAGTTTAGTATTCATTGTTCTTCTTAGTATTGCAAGTTAGATTCCGCATAACTTGTAGTATTCACAATCATAGTTTCTCTTATTGTTAGTTTGGATTTATCCAGGTTAACTAAGCTTTAACAGGCTAAGGAAGATCTGTTTATTAGGACTTCACAAGTGGTATCAGAGCTTGTGGAGAAACTCTGAATAAGAATAAATTTATTAGATCTAGATCTCTTCCTAAAATACACAATATCTAGTGAAGAACCTGCAACACAAATAGCACCAGTAGAATCTCCTCAAATGGTGTCTATTGTAAAACTTCCTATCCTCAAGATGGGTGAATATACCCTTTGGAGCATGAGGATAAAGCAGTATCTCACTAACACAGATTATAGTTTGTGGCAAGTCATCTTGAATGGTGATGGTTCTATACAAGTAACAACTGATGAAAATGGTGTTGAAACTGAAGTACCTCCAAAGACTGCTCAAGCACTATTACAAAGACAAAGAGAAAGAAAAGCTAAAAGCATTTTGCTTTTGGCTATTCTTGATGAGTATCAACTGAGGTTCCATGGAATAAAGGATGCAAAGTCTTTGTGGGCTGCTATCAAGAGTAGATTTGGTGGCACTCTTGAATCTAAGAAGATGCAGAAGAATGTTTTGAAGCAATAATTTGAAAACTTTTCTGTATCTGACACAGAAGGCTTAGATAAAGCATATGATAGGTTTCAAAAACTTATCAGTCTTCTAGAAGTTCATGGTGTAGTTGTTCCTAATAAAGATGCAAATCTGAAATTTTTAAGAGCTCTACCTTCATCATGGAACAATGTAGCCTTGATTATGAGGAAGAAATATGGTATAGATGATTTGGATATTGATGATCTATACAATAACCTAAAAGTGTTTGAAGCTGATATCAAAGGTTCCTCTGGATCATCTTCAAACTCTCAGAATGTGGTCTTTCTCTCTACAAAAGACACTAGCAGCAGTAATGAAGTTAATACTGCTAATGGTGTTTCTACTGCATTAGGCCATAATTCTCAGGGACAAGCCTCTTCATCATCATATACTGATGATCTAATGTTCTCATTCTTTGCTAATCAGTCAAATAGTCCACAACTGGATGATGAAGACCTAAAGCAGGTTGATCATGATGATTTGGAAGAAATGGACCTTAAATGGCAGGTGGCTATGCTTTCTATGAGAGTTAAGCGATTTTATAAGAACACTGGAAGAAAGTTAATCTTCAATGGAAAAGAACCTGCAGGTTTTGATAAAACTAAGGTTGAATGCTTTAACTGTCATAGAATGGGCCATTTTGCAAGGGAATGTAGAGCACCAAGAAATCAAGGGAACAGGAATGAAGATGCCGGGTATAGGAGCAGGGACAACACCAGAAGGACTATACCAGTGGAGACCTCTGATGCATTGGTTGTTTAGGACAATGCTTTGATTGTCCAAGATGAACTAGGATCTGACTGGATTTATATAGCTTAAGATGAACCAACTGAGTTTGCTCTCATGGCCTACACTTTAAACTCCTTAAGGTCTGACACAGAGGTACAATCTTGTTCTAAAAACTGTGTGAAAACATATGAAAAACTTCAAAAACTATTTGATTAACAACGACAAACTCTTAGTAAGGCTAATCTAGAAATTGTAGCTTATCAGTTAGGCCTAGAATCTGTAGAGGCACAGTTAGTTGTTCATCAGAAAAATGAAGTTGTCTATGAAGAAAAGATTAAAGTCTTAGAATTTGAAGTAAAAGACAAAAGTAATGATATCACTAGACTTAAAAAGCAGTTAGATGAAACCTTAAGAGAAAAATATGATTTGAAAGCTAAACTAGAAAAGTTTGAAACATCTTCTAAAAACTTAAATAAACTGATCAATAGTCAATTGAGTGCTAAAGATAAAACTGGTCTAGGATATGGAGATCGATTGAATGAAAATGATTCAAGTGGTAGTGAATTGTTTAATAGTGTATTTGATAGTCGTTCAAATGATGGAGATGACAATCAAACAAATGATAGGTTCAAAAAGGATAATGGATATCATGTTGTTCCTACTCCTTTAACTAGGAACTACATGCCTCCACTAGCTAACCTATCTTTTGCAGGATTGGATGATTATGTTTATAGGCCTACAGCAAATAAGACTAGTGCTAGTGTGTCTCAAGTTGAAACAAGTACCTCTCAAACTAGCAATACTAGTGTAGAAATGCCTAGAGTTGAATATGTTAGGCCTAGTGGAGTTATCATTGAAGATTGGGTTAGTGATGATGAGGACATTTTTCAATCTAATGATTTGCAAGCAACAAACAAACCTAGTTTTAAAAGGGTTGAGTTTTCTAATGCTAAGAATGAATCTATTAAACCTAAACAAGCTAAAAAACCTAGGATGATCACTCAAAATCCTAAGGTAGATAGAAGAGACTGGAATGGACACGACTCAAAAACTGGGGCCAGGATTTAGGTTTACAAAGAAAGCTTGCTTTGTTTGTGGCAGTTACAACCATCTAATAAAAGACTGTGATTTTCATGAAAAGAGAATGGCTAAAAGACGTTTTTGAAAAATATAGGAAAGAATAACTGTCAAAGGGAAAATTGACCAGTTTAGACAGTGCCTCGAGATTAAATCAGCAAATAAAATTTGTTCATCTGCAGTCTTGACAAGGTTTGGAAGAGTACCAGTTAGTGCTGCCAAGCAAAGCTCTCTAAGAGCAACAACATCAACTAGTACATTCAGACCAGTTAATACTGCTACCCATACAAATAGAGTGAATGTTTCAAAATTAATAAACATTTGCTTTTTCATAAGTACGTCAGTTACTATTAGAAGGTCTTATTTATAAATCAACTGCAACCAATACCAGGATTTCAAATGTAAAAGTTAATACTGTCAAGTAAATGGTGTAATACTGCTGGGCAAACGCAGTTAGCTGATGTTAAGGGAAATGGGTACACTGTGTTAAGGCCTATAGCAGCGTTGTGTTTGGAGACCTAAAAAGGACTGATTAAACCACTGTCTCCAAAGACAATAGTGGATCATGGGGTCTCAAAAGAGTAAATTATATAGATCCATAAGGCAGACTCAAGTCAGTAGTGGCTTGGGTCCCTAAGAGACACTGACTCTCTTACTTTTGTTCAGGGAAATCCATAACAAGCTTGGAAGAACAAAGGAATATTTGACAGTGGATGTTCCAGGCAATGGACAGGAACAAAGACTAGCCTTTCTGACTATCATGACATTGTGGAGGTTTTGTTAACTTTGGGGGGATGTGCTGAGGTGGTAAAGTAACAGGAAAAGGAGAAGCTAAGAACAGATATGTTAGACTTTGAGATTGTTTTTTGTCAAATGGAACGAAAAGTTTATTCTTTTCTCTGTCTCAAAATGTGTGACCAGAAAATTAGTGTTCTTTTCATGAAATTGAATGTCTCCGTTTTGTCTCATGATTTAAGCTTATTGATGAAGCCAAGTACTGCTTAGAGATTACCCAGTTAAAGCTTATGTACAGCTTGATTATAGAATGTTGTTCTCTTGGCGGTTTACGAATTGTTTGTTTTGAAAAGCACAATTCATGAGTCGTAAATTATGGCATAGGAGGCTGGGTCATGTAAATTTTAAAACAATGAATAAACTTGTGAAGGGAAACCTTATAAGAGGTCTTCCTTCAAAGATTTTTAACAATGACCATACTTGTGTTGCTTGTCAGAAGGGAAAGTAACACAAGGCTTCCTGTAAGGCTAAACTTATGAGCTCTATCAGCCAACCCTTACAGATGTTGCATATGGACTTGTTTGGTCCAACATCTGTTAGGAGTATCAACTATAATACATATTGCCTTGTAGATAATGATTGACATGTGTAGGTTTCAGCTGGGTCTTCTTCTTATGCCGCTAAGGATGAGCATAAGTAGGATTCTTAAGAGATTTATAACAGATATAGAAAACCAATTAAACCAGAAGGTTAAAGTAATTAGGCGTGATAATGGGACAAAATTCAAAAACAAGGAAATGAATGAATTTTGTGGATTAAAAGGGATAAAAAGGGAATTTAGTATTGCCAGAACTTCATAACAAAATGGAGTTGTTGAGAGAAAGAACAAGACTCTGATTAAGGTAGCTAGGACTATGCTAGCAGACCCACTTCTACCTACTATATTTTAGGCTGAAGCAGTTAATACTGCTTGTTATGTTCTAAATAGGGTTTTAGTGACCCATGCCTCATAACAAGACACCTCTATGGAACTTTAATTGGCAGCCACAAGCATAAGTTTCATGAGACCTTTTGGATGTCCTATTACTATCCTAAATACCCTAGACCCTTTAGGAAAATTTGATAGGAAGGTTGAAGAAGGGTTTTTAGTGGGGTACTCTGTAAATAGCAAAGCTTTTAGGGTATTTAATTCTCAAACCAGAAAAGTTGATGAGATATTGTGCATGTAAACTTCTTGAAATAAACCAAATGTTGCAGGACAGGACTAACAGGCTTTGATATTGATTCCTTAACAAATTCTATGTACTATTCAAACGTTACTGCGGTAATCAAACTACAAAATGCAGGTCCACAGAACTAATGGTGATAAGGTTTGAAGAAAAAGTGTTGATGCTAGACAATCTAAGAAAAGAATGTGTCTACTAACAAATATTGTAGTTCCATTTTGGTTTCTTCATATCATTCAAGCTACAAGAGCTCAGATGAAACGTATAAAAATGATACAGCTGATGATGTTGCTGGTGAAACTCCTGTACAATTTAGCAAAGTAAGAATGAACTAAACTTGAAAGAATGTTCTGACAAAATGATAGATCAGCGAAGGAGGCCTAAAGAGCAATCAGATCTGTTAGAAAATAGTTTGAAGCACAATGTAACAATAATCATCTTTCAGGGAAGTCTACTAGAGAAAGCAGCACTAACAGTTTTAATATTGTTAGTACACCAGTTAATACTGCTGCTAGATCAAGAATTTTTAGTGATGATGGATCTATTTTTATCTTAGTAATTCACTACACCTTCCACATGATACACTTATTGCCTGAATTTGGAGTTACTGCTGAAGTTCAAAATACTTGCATTTTTGGCAATGCTTTTGATGATTAAGATTTGGACACTTACAATCCTCCTTTTGCAGATCAAGTTCTTATAATTCTTTTTTCAAAGTTATGGGTGATCTATGGGAAACCGTAAAAATAGACCTTTAACTGTTACCAGTCCTATTATCATAATTAGAGTACAATCTAATTCATCTAAAGATCAAATAATTTGAGATCCAAAGTTAGCAGTACAACATGGGGCATGAAAAGAAGAGTTCGTGGAGACTGCTATGATTCGCTAACATAAAAAAGTAGAGAAGGTAATCATAAAGATTCAAAATACTTATTTATGTTTCTTCTTAGCAGGAACCACACCGCTCGCTCAGCCTTTGATGATGGAAAGATGGTTGAAGCAATGCAGAAGAGTGCCTTCGTTCAAGATTCAGAAGTTTGGACCTAGTTAACTTACCTTATGGCAAGAATGCTATTGGCATAAAGTGGGTGTATCGGAAATAAGAAAGACTGAAAGGGGGACAGTGTCAGAAATTAAAGCTAGGTGGGTTGCAAATATTCAAACAGAAGAGGGTATAGATTATAATGATGTTTTTGCTCTGTTGCTATGGATTGAGTACTAGGTTATTTTTAGCATATTCATATTTATGAATTTTCTGTTGTACCAGAATGATGTTAAAATTGCCTTTCGCTTGGTACTATTGAAGAGGAGGTTATGTAAGACACTCTAAGTTGTGTAGATCTAGAATTTCAGAAAAGATAACAAAGTGGAGAAAGCCTTTTATGGTCTCACCAGCTGCCTAGCGCTTGTATGCGAATCTCCTCTACCTATTCTGTGGATAATAGATTACAAAGGTCAAATTGGAGCAAGGACTTTGTTCATAAAAAGAGTCAAGGATGATATTCTACTGGTACAAGTATATGTAGATGACATCATCTTTGGTTCTACTAAAAAGTTTTTGTGTACAGATTTTGAGCAAATAATGCACAAAAGGTTCCAGATAAGTTCAATGGGAGAACTCATTTCTTTAGCGTGTACAGTCAAGCAGAAAATTAGTCTGGGATCTTATTAGACAGGCACACAGTATGATGTTGAAATTTGAAGAAATTTGGTTATTTTCTATTATAAGGACAGCAATACTTCCTATGGAACCAACATGTTTGACAAACATGAAGATGGTGAGGATGTTGATGTCCATTTATACAGGTCAATGATTGGGTCATTGATGTACCTTACATCCTCTAGACCAGATATTATGTTCTCCGTTTGTGCATGCTCAGATTTCAGTTCAACAAAAGTTACCCCTTGAATGCAGTAACCACTTCACAAACTCACCACCCTTATCCCCCAAGACTTCAAATTACACACCTTCAAAAAACAAAATTCCTCAAAAACCTTCCCCAATCCACCATCCTTATACCTAAACTCTTCCCACCCCCCCCTTCTAAAACCCAAAATTAAACTTAACCACAACAAATCCCATACCCCCTCCTCATATTATTACCACCCACATCTAATCACACAATAATCAAACATAATATTACCCTATAAATTCACCCCCCCCAAATCATAATTCAACATTCACAAAAACATCTCCCCCTAACCATAATCCCCCATCTCTATCAAAAATTATATACCCTTCCCACCATACACCAACACCCCCCACCTCAACTCTCAACTACAAAACAACTCTCCAACATCTCCTCTCAATCAAACTCATTACCTACCCATCACCTCTATTCTCATCAAAAAACCACCCTCAAAATAATATATACTAAAACAAAAACAATAATTCCCGCAATACATCTACACATTACTCATCCATCAACCCTTTCTTCTAACCTTATAATCTAATCACTTAAAACCCCCCCTATCAATTCAATCCTAAGTCCTTACACCCATCTTCACTAACAAAACCATATTTCAACTCAAAACAAAATTCCTCCCAAATACAATCATTACCCCCTAAACACATCCAATTCAATTAACTACCAATAACATTACCATTTATTCAATCTCATTCCATAAATTCTCATCAAAAACTCCTCCAAATCCCTAACCAAATCACACACCTTCAACTACATCACTTAACATCACACTATACATTATTCATATTATATAACACCCATTATACTATATATTCCATTCAACCCACATTACATTATAAAAATTATCCCCAAAACCCAAAACAAACATTTACCTCACTAAATTAACACCCATCCAACACCCCATAAAAACCTACAAACAATATATCAATATCATCACTCTTCCATAACAATCAATAACAACGCTCCACCTAAACACATACACTCCCACCATACAACATCTCTTACCAAAAAACATTATATCATAAACACATATTACCCACCCCTCATCTTTATCCTTAAATCCCCAAGAACCCACCCCCCCCAAAAACAAACACCTAAAACATCCCACCCATCCTCACACCAATTCTCAACAAACCCACCCCCTACACACCTAACATCCCTCCACCAACCTTATTCTCCCCACCAATTACCCCAATTTCAACTCACTTTACCACCCTCCCCCTACTCTCTCATAGTATACAACCCTATTTGTTTACCTATATTTCAATTTACACCTCCACCCATTAATATACTATTATCATCAATATACCCAATCATTTGACTTGATTACTAAAGATACAAATTCCATTATCATCTCCTACTTACCCACAATTATCCGCTAATTCAGCACTTTTATTAACCGTCAACCATCCCTCATAACCATCCTCCAATAATTCAATCCCCTAAACACATCCCTTAAAATTTTAAGCTATAACGGCATTAATCTATATAATTCAGTTACATACTACATGAATACTTCATGTACCTCATTCATCCATTCACATACTTCCTCCAACTCAACTTCTATACTACTAACTAACACTACTAACTACATAATCAAATAAAAAACCCAAAAAAAAAAAAAAAAAAAAAACTCCCCCCCCCCCCACCCAAAATTATTATTTTTTTTATTTTTTAAACACCTAATCCCCCCCCCCCACCACCAACACACAACAACCCACACACTCCTCCCCCCCCCACATAAAATGTTATTACTGTCAGTATAGTTAGTACTGTTAGTTAATAGATAGTGTGTTTTACGTATTATATATTATTACTGCTAAAAGTGATATGCATGAGATATATTAGATATATATGATTATCTTTGTAACGCGTTTGTTAAAGGCCCGATTAGGGTTTTCTTGTGTATAAAAGGAAAAAAACCCCCCACCCCTCCCCCCCCTCCCCCTACCCTACGGCATAGTTAGATTTTATCATATTCATAAGTTAGGTATTCTGTGTCAACCTTTAGCCTATATTTGCAAACTAATATATTCAAGTTTAGTATTCATTGTCTTTTTAGTATTGCAAGTACGATTCCGGATAAATTGTAGTATTCACAATCATGATTACTTTATAGTTAGTTTGGAATTTCCATCAGGTGTAAACTAAGCTTTAACAGGCTAAGAAGATCTGAGTATTGGATTTCATAAGGGAACCGTGATCGAAACCATGCAAAAATACAACAAATTTTAATAAAATGTTGTTAACATAGTTTAAGTATGTAATAATCTTTAATAGGGTTTGATTACTTCCATGGGGAATTAACCTTAGCATCGTAGATCACTTTTACATGATATGTTGTTCCATCACGCAACTTAATTTTATACATGGCATGTGTTTTCTAAAAGTAGGGATTTCTATTATGTAGAAGTTTTTAAGAACTAAATGGACAATGTTTTTAAAGTAACTAGTCATAAGGATGTATGTATGCTTCCTTATATACCAATTTTTAGGTACATATTTTATCAAAACTGTACCAAAAAATACAGTCAATTGCAATCCAGTATGAAAATCAATCGAGTTGTAAAATTTATTTTACTTAAAAATAGTTTTAGGTTAATCTTACAAATAAGGTAATACAACAATTGTATGTTCAGACCTGAGACTGTAAAATTATTGATTTTGTATTGGACGACATAAATCGAGTGTGTCCTCGAACTTTAGATGTAATAGATGGGGTTTAAAACTGCTGCTTGACACTGTATTATGGATTCTGATGCCTTGTGCCATAAAGCTTAAAGAGTTGCACATGTTGGCAATTATCAGACGTTGATTACCTTTTTGAGTTATACCATTTCTAGCAGATCAACTGCATTAATGGTATAACATCAAAGTTGGATCTTAGACTCATGATAAAATTAATTGTTTATTTATGTATAAACATGGGTAGTTAATTTTATAAGAGATAATTATTCTTTGTTATTTTGGATTCTTCCAAGGTAACAAACTCTTTATATCATAAAGAATCGATCAAGGCGTGGGATCAACAAGGAAAAACTCACTGGTTCAAATTTCACAAACTGGTATCGCAATCTGAGGATTGTTCTCAAGTATGAGAAAAAGATAAAGTTTGTGGGATAGCCTACTAGACCCGCTCTGCTGACCATGACACTATTGACAAGTACTATGAGACTGTCAATCTTGAGCAAGAGGTTGCATGTCTTATGCTGTCGAGTATGTCTCCAGACCTGCAAATGACGTTGGAAAAATACAATGCATATGACATGCTGAAAGAACTGAAAACTATGTTCGAAGAGCAGGCAAAACAGGAACTGTTTGAAACAGTTAAAGCATTCCACGCTTGTAAACAGGAGGAAGGTCAGTCAGTAAGCTCCTATCTCTTAAAGATGAAGAGCTACTTGGACACATTGGAACGCCTAGGCTATGTTATGCCAAATGAACTTGGTATGAGTCTTATTTTGAATTCTTTCAATAAGGACTATGATCAGTTCACTCAGAACTATAATATGAATAGCATGGGGAAGATGATAGCTGAATTGCATGCTATGCTGAAACTCTATGAGAAAGGTATTCCAAAGAAGGCTAAAACTCTCGTTGTGTTAGCTATACGGGAAGGTAAGATCCAAAAGGACAAGAAAAAACTGCGAGCGGCAAAGAGTAAGGACAAGGGAAAGAATAAGCTTGCTTATGCTCCCAAGCCTAAGATCCCACCGCCACCTAAGAGAGATAATCCGACAAAGGACTCTATCTGCCACCACTGAAAGGAGGTGGGTCATTGGTAGAGGAACTGTCCATCCTACCAAGCTGAGTTGAAGAAGAGGAAGAATGTTAGCAAGGCTAGTACTTCAGGGTCTTAGAGGAAGCAAGAAGTTGAAACATGGAGCTTTGAGTCTGTACATGGGCAATGGAATGCGTGCAGCCATTGAAGCTATTGGAGTTTTTGATTTAATTCTTCCTAGTGGTTTAATAATTGTATTAGACAACTGTCATTTCGCACCTACTATTACTAGGGGTGTTGTTTCAATTTCTCGTTTGGTTGAAAATGGTTATATTAATACATTTACGAATTATGGTATTTTTGTTTCAAAAGTAATGTGTTTTATTTTAATGCAATTCCACATAATGGCATTTATGAAATTGATATGCATAATCTTTATCCAAATGTTAGTTCTACTTTTAATGTTAGCAACAAAAGATCCAAGCATGCATTGGACTCTTATTATCTATGGCATTGTCGTCTTGGACATATAAACAAGAAACGCATGGATAAGCTTCAGCGTGATAGGATCTTACAATCCACTCACAATGAATCACTTCAAAAATGTAAGTCTTGTAAATCTGGGAAGATGGCGAGTAAGCCTTTTCCACATCAAGTGGAAAGAGCTAAGGACATATTAGGACTTATACACACTAAGGTGCTAGCTACTTCATCACCTTTATAGATGATTTCAGTCGATATGGTTATGTTTACTTGATGAAACATAAACATGAGGTATTTGAAACATTTAAGGTCTTTCAAAATGAAGTTGAAAATCAACTCGGTAAAAAGATAAAGGCTATTCGATTTGATCGACGAGGAGAATACCTAAGTCATGAGTTTGTTAATCACATGAAGAGTTGTGGTATTGTATCTCAACTTACTCTGCCTTAAACACTACAACATAACGAGGTGTATGAGAGGAGGAATCGAACTTTACTTGATATGGTTTGATCCATGATGAATCTGACAACTCTGCTAAAATCCTTTTGGGGATATGCTCTTGAGTCTACAACTCGCAATCTCAATATGGTTCCAACCAAGAAGGTTGAAAGGACGCCTTATGAAATATGGCATGGGAAAGCTCTCAAGTTGTCCTACTTAAGGGTTTGGGGTTGTGAGGCACTTGTGAAATAAGACGCGCCTAACAAACTTGATTCTAGATCCATTAAGTGTATCTTTGTAGGTTACCCAGATGAAACATTAGGTTACTACTTTTACTATCCACCCGAGAACAAGATATTTGTTGCTCGAAATGCTGAGTTCTTTGAGAATAGCCTCATAATACAAGAAGCGAGTGGGAGTCATGGACCTCTCAAAATGAGTAGGAGTGACGAAGGACTTGAATTAATTCACGAAAAAGATACACAACCTTCTGAAAATACTAGCAAAGAACATTATGAGGTCGTGTCCATCGAGGTCGACCCCAAAATGTTAAAGTTCCTATTTGTAGATCCGTAAGGATACCTCAAGTACCAAATAGATATGGTTTCTATGTTGATTTTGAGGAACATAAATGAGGGGATCTAAATGAACCTCCTAATTACAAAGCTGCATTATCAGATCCTGAATATGATAAATGGCTTGAAGCTATGAATATGGAAATGCAATCCATGAAAGATAATCAAGTCTGGATTTTAGTTGAGCTTCCTCCTAATGGTCGAACTGTTAGGAGTAAATGGATTTTCAAGAAGAAGACTGACATGGATAGCAATGTAAACACCTTTAAAGCTCATCTGGTAGCAAAAGGCTATACCCAAACCTACGGTGTAGATTATGGGGAAACCTTCTCTCCTGTAGCAGACATTAGAGCTATAAGGATTCTTTTAGCCATAGTCGTGTTCTATGACTATGAAATTTGGAAAATGGATGTAAAAACCGCCTTTTTAAAGTGTCACCTAAGTGAGGACGTATATATGGTGCAACCTAAGGGGTTTGTGGATTCGAATCATCCCAACAAACTTTGTAAACTTCAACGTTCCATTTATGGATTAAAGCAAGAATCTAGGAGTTAGAATAAAAGGTTTGATGTTGAAATCAAGAAGATTGGTTTTACTCAAAATCTTGATGAGCCATGTGTATATCTCAAAGCTAGTGGGAGTAGTGTTGCATTCCTAATCTTGTATGTCGATGACATATTACTCATGGGAAATAATGTTACAATGTTGAAAGAAGTTAAATCTTGGCTTAGTAAGTGTTTTTCTATGAAAGACTTAGGAAAAGCAGCATACGTCCTTAGAATCAAGATCATACATGATAGATCTAAGCAGTTAATTGCTCTTAGTCAAAGTGCTTATCTAGAGAAAATACTAAAGAGATTTATGATGGAAAACTCTAAGAAGATGTATACTCCAATGATGGAAAAACCAGACTATAGAAAGTCTCAAGGTGCTAGAACACCTAGTGAGGTACAACGTATGCAAAGAGTTCCTTATGATTCGGCTATAGGTTCAATCATGTATGCGGTTAGATATACTAGACCTGATGTTGCCTTTGCACAAAATTTGTATAGTTATTTTCAACAAAATCCTGGTGAGATTCACTAGAGTGCTGTTAAAACTATTCTTAAATATTTGAGGAATACTAAAGATATGGTTCTTGTGTATGGGGCATAACCTGAAGCTGAGCTGAAAGTATCATGTTATGCTGATGCAAGTTTTCAAACAGATAAGGACGATACCAAATCTCAAACGGGATATGTGTTCGTACTTAATGGTGGAGCCATAGACTAGAAAAGTGCCAAGCAAAGCACTACTGCTATGTCTTCTACAGAAGCCGAGTACTTTGCTGCTGCTGAAGCGTCAATGGAAGCTGTCTGGATGAGGAAATTTATTAATAGACTTGGAGACGTTGTGCCATCAAATAAAAGACCTATGGAGATGCTATGTGACAATGAACCTGCAATAACAATCGCCACTAATCCCTATATATTAAAGGGAGTCAGACATTTTCAAAGGAAATATCACTACATTCGTGAAGTAACTTAAGAACATGAAATTATCCTTAAGAAAGTTCAGACAGATGACAACGTAGTTGATCTGTTCACAAAACCAATGTCGTTCAATAAGCATTATGAACATGCTATGACAATTAAGATTGTTCCTGCTAGTAGTCTCATGTAAATCTGTGATGTGTTAGTTAGTATTTGGATAATGGGATGTTAAACGATTGTTATTTCTTTTGAATGAATTAATATACGTGGTATCTTGTTTTCATTTTTATAATAATTGTGTCTTATATTTGCATGTTTAAATCCATGAATGTTTTTTTTGCATTCTAAAGTTTTATCCATTACAAGTTAACAATATGGGAATATTGTTAAGACAAGGTAAATATGAGTGTTTGGTTGTATTCTGGAGAATATGTAAAGATGATTTTGCCAACTTCACATGTTATTCATTATGGTTGAATATTAGATACCCTACCTGTGTATATCACTTTATGGATCAGCGTCATTAGGTGCATTACACATATGGTGAAAGTTATGTTATCCTTAGACTTGAGATGCAAGTAGGTTTTTCATGTATGGATAGCATTTTCTTGACTGTAGTCTACCACTATACTATCTAAGGATAGTTATAACGACTATTTTTAGAAATGTTTAGAAGTACATGACGGACACTTGTAGTCAAAATAGGATTTGTTTCTCCACCTGAGTGGGAGTAAGATACTTATTGGGCCTCTTGTTGGGTTGATCAAATATTTGGATGTCCATGCCTAAAGTGTAGTTAAATTGATTCTTTTTTACATTTTCTGATCTGAATCAATACAGATGCGAGAAACATAATCATTAAATTATGAAGTGACTATTGATCCATATTCATATTTAACATTATATCTAAAACAAAGGGATATGACTGACATAAACCATGAAAGACTGAGTTGTCTACCAAAACTACATACTCAGGTATTTCTAGGAGCATTAATGATGTTTCTAGACTATTCGTTAATGTTAGTATAATATATTATATAAATGAGACATTCACAAGTGGGAGCTGTTGGTTTGTGCTCATGTCATACGGATATTTATACAACTGGAAATACGTAAGCCTAAGGGGGTCACACACGTTTACACTTAGATATCATTCTATTAATGTTTATAATAATATAATGGTATATTTATTATTTAATTAATATATGATTTAACGAAAGAACACTGATGGTCGTTAATTAGTTCGTTATGAATAATTAACTATAAAGGCTTTTTAATTAATGGGTAATTAAATGTACTTAACCATAAATATTAGAAAAGTCAAAAAGTCAACACCAAGGGGTGTTTTTGTTGACTTCGACCGTCCATAAGCCCAAAGGGGGGTTAGATTAGGTTTTAAGCTATCTTTTCCTACAAGTTATGTATTTTAGGTAAACCTTAAAATCATCTACTATATAAGGAGGACCCTAGAGCTTATAATCCTCATCCTATTCTCTTCTCTCTCTCCCTTTGGTCAAACCAAACCAAACAACCTTTAGGGTTTTTTGGTTTCTATTAATCTTGTGTTCACTTGTTCGTTGATCAAGAACTAGCATTTGGGTGATATTGTTTGACGTGTAGTGTGGATACACGTGGAGGTTATTTTTTTAGTAACTTATAGTGGTTTTGGTTAAGCACGATTATACAGACGTACGTGTATACGAAGACGCTTGTGTTTCGTCACTAGCTTGGTTGCTAAAGGTATGTTTTCTTATTTATGTTTATGTTTTTTATGTGTTAATTATATATGTTATATGTGATCTGCATCTTCTGCGTAGCTCGTAGAATATTAGTGTAATATTAGGGCTAATGATTAACCAATTCCAACAACCCAATCCTCGTCTCGTACTAGTTGAATTCATCTTGATATCCCATCGTGGTAACCAGCTAAGGAACCGTTTTAGAATGAAATGTCTTCTATTCATGGATTTTTAAGTAGGCTAAGTGGGATCTTATAGTAATGTCTCATTGAGTTGCATGAGCCCAAAAACATTACTTCTAATCCTTGGTGATTGATTAAGCTCGTATCAGAAAGTGTTGAAAGTTAAGATAGTCAATACTTTTCTTTTAAACTTTCTAAAGTTTCTCTTCTAGGAACCATGGAGCCTAACAACCAATTATCATTGTCTTAACTGCTAATGAATCTAAGTAAGTTTTTGGTGCAATCGATTTACTATTACTGGAGATAGAATTTTCTAAAATCGCGACCTACTCAGCTTAGCATTCAACAATGCACTTCATTTTACACCTTTGCTCAGTCAAATGGAATTTCCCTTTGACAATTAAGAATAGTGACTCTCCTAAGTCCTTGATAATCTATTAGTATAAACCCCTTGAACCACGATGTAGTTGTGCATTACTTGATTTGAGACTTCTGGCTTCAAATCTTTTAAGTCACTCAACCTTTTTTTCTTAATTTATCATACAACCACTCAAGATCAACACATCCTGAATGCCAATCTATCTTGCTCTCTGGGGCAATATATGTTTGTCCAGAAATCTTGATATCCACTTAATGTTTGCGATACTAGGAATCACCCCTATAGATCACACCAGATCTATAATTCCTATCATGCTTTATACTCTTTAGTTATACGATCAGAATAAAATTCCCGTGTGCTCACTTTCGTTGCTCAACTTTGATTCGAACTAACCCTTTTCTTGTCATGTGAAGTACATATGGCTTGTACACATTAATTTGATCTTGTTGTTTAACATGTGTTAACTATTGTTAACGGTTCCCCTTGTAAGGCATATGTTTCAGCTTTACTTAAACATTCTAAAAGAAGCTGTGAGATCTTACTCATAATTTGCAAACTCATGGCCCATGAGCTTGACTTACAAATCTAAAATACTATTTATTAGTATATGAGCTTTACTGAATCTGTACATTTCTAGAAATACTATCATTGAAGTATGCCTCTTTTATAAGAAATTTTACTCGTTAAATATCTCAGATATTTAATGTATTACAATGGGATTATATGCCTTGATTTCGTTGAAGACTCGAGGTTAGGTAGACTTAAGATCTCTTGTACTTATTAATCTGTTGAAATACTTATTTTTTTCTTGTTTAAAATTTAACTTCCATCATCGATGGATTGCATCAAAGTTACCATCCAAGTATTTCTTCACTACATCAGTTTCTATATAAAGAAACCCATAATGCATGATCATCCATTTGATCAAATCAGATTAATTGTTGCCATAGTTTACATATTCGTTTGAGATTCTCCTAATTTTTTTTGAAAACCTTTTTTTAGAAAATATTCAAAGATACCATATAAATTAGATTTCAAATGAAAATGTTTAAAGCCTAAAACTTTAAATGGGGAATTTTAAAACAAGCCATAAATCGGGCAAAAACTAGTTTTAAAAGTAAAGATAAAAATTTAAATTTTATTTTAAAATTCTAAATCCCAAATAGATGCACGAGTTCAACCGTCATCTTCTGCAAATTTCCTTAACACTCTTCATTAGCTGCAGCCGCAGCTTTTGTTCAGTGCTCGTCTTCATTTCTCTATATATTTCAACAAGTCAGATCCTTGTTACATAAGTAACGAAGTGAGAGACAAGAATATTAGTTAAGTACTAACCTAAGGTCTTTGCAATATTCTCCTTGTCCTTTTTTTGCCTGGACCATTTGGACAAGTTCTCGACCAGTGACCTTCTTTTCCGCACTGGTAGCAGGGATACCCTTTCTTGGGTTTAAATCTATTGAATAGTTTTTTTGGAAGAATTATTCTTCTTTCCCTTGTGTTGGGATTCAGAAGTCTCTACAACTTATTGCTGCTAGTTGTAATTAGTACTGTTAGTGAAGACTTAGTACTACTGATAAAGATTGTTGAAAATAGACTAAGTATTTGTTATAATAGTTAGTACTGTCAGTACATTGTTAGTACTGCCAGTATAGTTAGTGTTGTTAGTAGTAAGTTAGTACTGCTAGCATATGAAGTTAGTACTACTTATGTGATATGCATGAGATATATTAGGAATAGATATGCATGATCACATAACGCGTTTTATAAGC
>BQNB010063459.1:0-35675 GCA_026074375.1 Tanacetum coccineum | reverse complement strand
AGATAATTTAATTCTCGTCACGATGGTATGTTTTGTTTTGCGTAACGATTAACGGTGTGTGAGATATTTAATTTTTAAAAAGAGGTGGAAAGTCGTTTTTTTATTTTTGATGAAAAAATGAGTGGCTATGATTGGTTCACTGGGTCTATGACAAATGTTGGGTCTATATTGAACTTTTGGCTGTGTAGTTCTTTGTTCTAAATATTAAGAGTGTGGTTATATCGTTAGAATATGCATTAGCTATTGTAAAACATTAAAGGTTTGGACCCACATTTCTTACCCACTAAAAAGAAAGGAAACATCTCCTAAGACCCACCTATACTTCCTTAGTGTCATAATTTAAACATACCTCACTTAAACACAAAAATAGCTTCACAAAAGCTAAATTCGCACACACAATTCTCGATCTTCGCCTTGCACAACTCAGTCGGTATATCGACCAACTTCTCTCACAAAACTTCGAAGACAACACATGGGTGGGGGGTGAAATTTTTAAAGGTGACACGTCCCGAGATGTCAACAAGGCAATCAACTCGTAGTTGGTTGCTCATTACCTCTAGCATTAAAGTGAGGTAAACACTTAAAAGAAAGAGTAATGCTAGATCCACAAAAACTTTACAAAATTTTATTCACATAATGATTTGGCAACATATTGTGGAGGGTAAGAATGAAGAAAGAGAAACTATGATGCAATATGATTGAACCACAACACATGCCAAGTCATTATGTGAATATTTTTTTGCAAATTGTTTGTGGATGTAGCATTGCTCTAAAAGAAATTGCTTTCTAAAAAAACAAGATCATGTATTATAATGAAATTTAATAAAGTTCTCATAAATCTTTTAACTTAAGAAACCTGTATTTTAATATGGTAAAAAATTTGTTACACCTTTATAAACATTTCATACACATATGTTAATTGTATCGAGTTTTTAAAAAATTCCAATAACTATGACATTTTCATTTCAACTAGATATAAAATATTCTCTTATTATGGTTGAAATAAAATACTCCACCACCGATAATTCAACATCAGGAATTCAGGATGTATTTACGCATAAATGTAGAAACTTTAAACTCAAGAAACATATCGTGCCAGACTGGCCGAGCTCGAGCTTGACAGGGTTTGAGCTCGGCTCGAAACACACAAGTTAGGCATGAAGCTCAGCTTGATAGCTCGACAAGCTTTAGTCGTTAAAGCGGCTCGAAAAGCTCGAATTTATTCATAACTGTTGTATTCGATAGACAAACTTATCAATAAAGTCAAGAAAATACGTGATGTAGTCGAGATAAGAGAGTTTTTACAAAACAATTGAGCATTAAGATTTAAACATCTTTCTACGATAAATATTTAACTTTTATACCAATATTCACATTAGCATTTACATTGTTTGTATAAAGTATAACAAAAATATTTATGTACATGAAAGCTCAATAAAAGCTCGAGCTCGGCTCATTATGAGTTTTGAGCTAACTTATTGTGCTAGGGTTGCGCTCAAGCTTGATAAATGCTCGACTCGATCCAATTAAGCTCAAACTCAAGCTCCAATTACTTGATAAAAGCTTGACTTATTTACAAGGGTTTTTCTAACATGTGCCCTAGACGCACATGATAAGGTGGAGACAGAAGTTTGTGTGACACGGTTTGATTGGCTAGCATGTGATTGTGGGCCTGATAAATGATTAATAATAATGATTGCTGGCCAATGAGACTGTGACACACAGCCTCTGTCCTCACCTTATCATGTGCCCATGGGGCACATGTTAGAAAAACCCTATAATCTTAATAGAACTATAAAACAAATTGCACATATCCTCAAATGATCAAAACCGACACAAATACTGAGTTTTTCATCAAAATTTCACAAACCATCATATTAATCAAAATTGAAAATGTTATATTCTTTTCTACTAATAAACTTTGTAAAACACTAACTAATTTATTTTTAAGCGACATAAGTGTTAATAAATCACGAGGCTTGTCGACACCCGTGCGTTGCACCGGGCTTGGTCTTTGGGGAAAATCATAGTGTTCCGTCATAACTATATAATGTGTTTAAACGTTTGTGTATAAGTTAAATTCTTTTGTTCCAAACATATGTATATGCATAGATGGCCTTTGAACATTTTGTCTAACGGGATTCTGAGCAAGTAATAACATGGGTTAGATGATTCTCATATTCTTATTCGTAATATAAATAGAGATAAGGTGGATTTGGAGTGAAGTATAATCAAAGGTTAGGTTGCCAATGTTCACACTTTCTGATCGATTATATTAAAGCGCAATCATGCATTATTTTAGTACCATTCTTAGAAATATATAAGCACAACATATGAAGATACACTAAACATATTTATCAAGATTAAGAACCCAAAATGCAGAGCCCACTTCCTTTTAAACTTACCAAAATAAGTATCTGGTGGCTCTTGATAATGCATATTGTAATCATCTCTCATAATATTTTCGTTCACCTACACCAGCAACCCCACTCCTCATTCTCATCTCATGACCTGTCTGAGCCGCTCAGTTGCTAACCCAAGTGTCAACTTGTGGCATCTCCTCTGTACTTGAAACCATTTATGCACTTAAGGGTTGAGCCATCGACACATAGAAGCTCAGATTGGCTAATGACAGTAGCCCAATAGGTACCCAACAGTGACGACATTGGAGCCACGTAGACTGGACCTGAGGTTTCGATATAGCTATTCAGCAATCTTTGATACTTATGAACCTCTTGGGCTCGTTTGCAGTGTCTTCCAAGATATCACCCTATAAAGCCACACACATTGAAAAAAAAACAAAGCAATGTTAATTTTACTTGCCACAAAATAAGCTCACGTATATGTAGTAAAGCTGGCGAGATGGACGAGTTAGGTAATTTGTAAAGCCGTAAGATGGCAATATTATGGATAATTATTGCGTTACACCGTCAATTATGACTGGAAAAAATAATATTACAATAATAATATAAATATTTTATAAAAACGACGCAAGAGGTTCTATGAATAACCAACGTACCTCGTGACTGAGATGCCATAAGTTCCTGTCTCTGCTGTAAATAGAATTCCAAACTGATGCAATATTCCCAATTGAATTTTTACTACAAACTGAAACCATGTTACTCACAAAAACTCTATAGCTTACTGATATAAACCATAATTACTACTTCTCCAAACATTCCTATCACCATATGCAGCAACAACATGTCTAATAAATATAACTTAAAGGGTGTTTGAGACTGCATTATCGACATAGAAATACCTCAATTTTTCAAGAAACACTTCTATCGTCTTGTTTTTGTCCATAGGTTTTTAGATCACCAATGTTGCTATGTTCCATCCTGGTTACAACATGAGACATAGTTAGCATTAGATGGTTACATTGGAAGTTAAATGGTAGCAATAAAAACAGTAATTATAGTAGTAACGATGAATTATGAGGACCATAAATCAAACGCTGACAATAAAACCCAAAAAATTGGGTGAAATAGATATATACCTCTTTACACTGAAATAGCACTTTTAAGTAAAGAAAGTTTTTCTTCTCCTTCCGTGATGACGTACCATCCCCTTCGGCTCGGAGGTCTCCCCTTCGAAGCCCAAATGGGATCTTCTCCTAAATACACTACATAACTTCGAGTGGGGTAAAATCATCTTCGGGATGATTACCAGTATGGGAATCCGCCACGCGAAGCCCTGCACCCTTCGCGGTGGGCCTTCGACGAAACTAGGGCAGAGGTCAGATAGTCAAACCCACGTTCTCCATCTCTATTGGGATCTTCCCGCCAAAATAGAGATCGTGGTACACAATCCCATAATCACCCCTTAAATCGTGGGACACCTCCACGATCACCGGCTTTGGTGCTAAGCCTCGTCCCATCTCATTTCTGCAACTATAAATAGATGGTAAAGGCTCCAAGTATGGCTAAGACTTTGACACACAGTTACTTACGCTTTCATACTTTATCAATACAAAAAGCACATACTTACTCTCACGCCGAAGGTGAGTCATAGGGACACCCCATGCGCCTCACTTAACGTAGTGTTTCCATTTGTGTTGACACAGGTTATTCAAGGCTTGGCAACTCAACATCCACAAGAAGAACTCTTCGATATCATCGAAGCCTGATCGTGCTCATATTTGCACAATCAGTGGCGCCATCCGTGGGACCGCAACAATTAGTCTCGTTCAAACCAAGCCTAGTAACTATCAAAACAACCTATCTACTTTTTCGGCATGACATTGAAAGAGAAATAACACCACCGCCTGGTTTTTCGGCAATGCCTATAACTACCACCATGTTTGCCGCAACTACTCCTGAAAACACGCCTCTAGCCTATCGTGCGTCTACCTTAACTAATCCCAATCCTGTGATTAGCCCAGCTTTTGTGGAGGCTAATTATGAAACCTTGGAGTCCCTACTATGGGATCGACGAAGGCAGTTGCGTAACAACGATCTCCGAACTGAATTGGAGTATTTCAGCGAAGACTACGATGAAGAAAGAGAAATGGAACCAAGACCGGAACCTGCCAGAGCTGTCACTTCACCACTTCGAGCAGCGTCTCCCAGTGTCCGTAGAAGAAGGGAAAGAGTAGTATGGTTTGAGGAAACTCAAAACAGAGGGGAAAGCAGGGTCGAAAGGAACAACGAAGGTGGAAGGCCTTCAGAAGAAGCATCAAGAGGGAATGGAAGTCAAAATGTAAACCTTCCTCCACTTTTAGCAGCCCACGTAAGGAGAAGCGATAATGGGCAACCTTTGCAGTCTTCCCTGACTTCCGTTTACGGAGGTTAGGCACTTCCGAATAATAAAGGATGGAATCTCCCTCCTAACGGTACGTTCTTATCACATAATGCTCAACCTTTCATACCCACAAACTTGAATGTAGCAAATGGACTTATGCCTATGCATGTATACCCCCACCAACAACCTACGAGTTTTGTGAATGGACATCCCATGGGCTTCCCTACGCAAACTCTAACGGGAACCCCCCCCCCCTATAGGGGGAAGCTTCGCCAACCTCCCACAATGAGGGCACGTACCATTGACCTTCACAAACGGTTACATACTTCCTCAAAATGGCTTTACGCATCCTCCGAATATCCCTCCGAATAGCTATCCTTTTTATACACAGCCTATGTATACGTTCCCAAACATGCTTGCGTATGCCAACCCAAACTCAACAAGCCTTTTCCAAAACCCTTTAGGCTTAGTAACACCCTTCGTCTGCTGGATAGAGGATTACCCTCTCCCAGATGGACTGAAAATGCCTTCCCATATTTGTTCTTATGACGGGAAAGGGGATCCTGACAACTTCCTGCACCTCTTTGAAGGGGCCATAAGGATGCAGAAATGGTTAATGCCAGTAGCTTGTCATATGTTTACCTATACCCTTAAAGACTCTGCCAGAATATGGTGGAATAGTCAGAAAGCATGCAGCGTCCTTGATTACGAATATCTCAAAGCAAAGTTTCGATCGCACTTTAGCCAACAAAAGAAGTTCACAAAGACACGTCTGATTGTACATAACATCAACCAGAGGGAAAACAAAAGCATCCGAGCCTTCATTACCAGATACACAGATGATACCTTGCAGATTTTGGGCTTGCACGAAGACCAACGAATCTCCGGTTTTATTCATGGTTTAAGAACAAAAAGTTTGGTCGAACACCTCTCTACAGATCTCCCACCCACTTACAATGGCCTAAAGGAAAAAATGTACACCTGGGTCGAAGCAAGATAGGTGGCCACTAATGGCGTCTCAAGTGATTGAAGAGACAGTTTCAAAAGACCAAAGAAATCATCCTGGGACAACAACAGAGGACAGAAAAACAAAGACAGGTTCTCCCCCTATCGAGGGCCGAACCACGGCTTGCTCTCTAATCTGTCCAAAAGTTCAAGAGAAATTCTTGCCATAGAAAGAGCGCAAAAAGCTTCGAACCACCTCCCAAGATGTTCGGAAGCAAACGATCACGAGATACCTCCAAGTACTGTCATTTTCATGAAGATTATGGACACGATACCAATGATTGCCGACACCTCAAAGTCCAGATCCAAGAAGCTATAAATTCAGGGCAACTTTCACATCTGGTGAAATGCATAAAGAAAGAAAAGGCAAAGTCAACTGATACCCCTCGAGGGGAAGGCATGAAAGACAAAAGTATTGTGCCAGTAGAAGCACCTATACTCATGATAAGCAGAGAATACTACGCAGCAAAGAATACCGTATCAAAAGGCATGGCTTACAAAGAAGAGATTACGTTTCCACCAGTAACGAGAGTGAGCAACGCACCAGTTATCTTTGAAGTTGCGGTATTCAGAAGAAAAGTAGGACGAGTGTACATGGACATCGAAAACACATGTGAGGTTATCTACGAACACTACTTTGAGAAACTGAACCCTTTCATCAAAGCCACCAGAGTAAATATGAAAACCCCCCTTGTAGGGTTTTCAGGAAAGCGTTTCTGGTCCGTTGGAGAAGTTCCGTTAGAAATCACAATAGGGAAACATCCCTTCTCAAGAACAGAAACTCTTAACTTCGTCATCGTAAAATCTGATTCTCCACATAATATGTTGTTGGGAAGAACAGCCATGCAGAAAATGGGGATCGTGGTCTCAACAATTCATGAGGCCATAAAGTTTCACACCAAAAAAGGAGTCGGAACCGTACTCTCAGTTGGCGAAGCTGAGGATGAAACGAAGAAGGCCAGAAGAACCCTTGCCATCAGCAAAGAAAGGATACCCAGCTGTGATGACACTGAAGAAAAAATCGTTGTGAACGACAAGTATCCGGAACAGATGGTAACCATCGGGAAGCAGTTACCATATCATTTCAAGAAAGAGTTATGAAATTTGCTGAGAGCCAATGCGGACATCTTCGCATGGACACATGCAGACATGATAGGAATTTCGAGAACCATTATGGTCGACGAAAAACCATTCAACACCGAGCACAAAATGAATGAGTACAGCCATATTAAGCCAATAAAACAGAACAAACGAAGTCTAGGCCTGATCGCAACACAACATCTTCCAAAGAAGCAGAATAGCTTACGAAAGCAGGAATACTTCAAAAAGTCAAGCATCAAACGTGGGTAGCCAATCCTGTCATGGTGAAAAAGAATGATGGGGGATGGAGGATGTGTGTCGATTTTACAGACATAAACAAAGCATGTCCCAAAGATTGTTACCCACTACCAGAGATCGATTGGAAAATGGAATCCTTTGCAGGATTCCGTTTGAAATGTTTCTTGGACGCTTACAAAGGCTATCACCAAATCCAAATGATGGAAGGAGATGAAGACAAAACAGCCTTCTTTGTAGGGGAAGGAGTCTTTTGCTACCAGAAAATGCCATCCGGCCTTAAAAACGTAGGGGAAACGTATCAAAGGCTGGTGGATAAAGTCTTCAACAAATAAATCGGAAGAAACCTCAAAGCTTATGTTGATGACATGGTCATCAAAAGCACCTCCGAAGAAGGAATGTTAAGTGACATACAAGAAACCTTCGAAAGGTTCCGGTCGATCAACATGAAGCTGAATCCGAAGAAGTGCTCATTTGGTGTGGAGGAAGGCCTATTTTTAGGACACGTTATCACCAAACAGGGCATAAAAGCCAACCCTACGAAAATCAAAGCAGTCACCGAGTTGGAACAACCCCGAGCATTAAAAGATATACAGAGCCTCAACGAAAAGCTAGCAGCCTTTAGCCGTTTCTTATCGAAGGGGGCAGAAAGATCCCTCCCTTTCTTCAAGGTACTAAAAAGCTGTAAAGGCAAAAAGAAAATACACTGGACAGACGAAGCCGATAAAGCATTCAAAGAAATAAAGAAGTTCTTCCAAGCTTTGCCAACGCTAATAGCACCAAGGGCAGGGGAAACATTAACAATGTACCTCACTGCATCAAAAGAAAGCATAAATGCTGCGCTTTTTGCAAAAAGAAGTGAAGAGAAGATCCCTATCTATTTTGTAAACAAGGTGTTACAAGGGGCTAAACTCAACTACCCTGCACTAAAAAAGCTTATATTGGCATTGGTGTATGCAACAAGAAGGCTTCGAAGATACTTTCAAGCTCACACGATAATGGTTCCTATAGGTACGCCAATCGAACAAGCACTAACAAGACCTGAGAAAACAGCAAGAATAGCCAAATGGGCAATCGAATTAGGCGAACACGATATCATTTTCCTGGAAAGAGATGAAAGAGAAACGCCAGCTGATTTCTTGCCCGAGACACCCTTCGATGACAGTGAAAAGAAAGTAAAAGAAAAGAAGTGTCTGATCCAAGCAACGAATGGAAGCTTTACACTGACGGAGCCTCTAGTCCTGATGGTGCAGGAGCAGGTGTAATGCTGATAGATCCCGCAGGTAAAGAATACACTTATGCCCTACGCTTTGAATTTAAAACAACTAACAACAAAGCAGAGTACGAGGCACTCCTAGCAGGACTTCGTATAGCCCAGGAAATGGAAATCATGAAAGTAGCAATATTCCTAGACTCGCAACTAGTGGTAAACCAAATAAAGGGAACTTACACAGCAAAACAATTGTCAATCAAAAGCTACTTGCAGAAGGTAAAAACCGCACTAAAGGGATTCGAAGGGTACACAGTTGAGCACGTACGAAGAAACCAGAACAAGAAAGCTAACGCGTTAAGCAAGCTAGCCTCGATGACATTTGAACATCTCACAAAAGAGGTGTTAGTCGAAGTCCTGGCTAAAAGATCAATAGAAGAAAAAGAAGTTCTGAAAGTAGAAATCGAAGAGAAAAGAAGTTGGATGAGCCCCATCCAAGAATATTTGTTAAGCGGTCTACTACCAGAGGATACGAAGGAGGCTAGGAAAATCAGGATTCAAGTACCGCAGTACAAGCTAATCCGAGGTAATCTGTACAAAAGATCCTTCTTCACACCATGGCTTCGCTGCATAGCCCCACCACAGACCGACAAGATCATAAAAGAAATACACGAAGGGTCTTGCGGGTTCAATGCGGAACCTCGTTCGATGGTAGTTAGAATCACAAAGCAGGGTTACTATTGGCCATCGATGCACAGGGAAGCTGCAAAAGCAATTCAAGACTGCAATAAATGCAAGGAACAATCCGCAATATGGAAAGCAGGGGCGGATGGAGCCATCGCAGTCGGAAGTACGTGGCCTTTCAGCCATTGGGGGATTCATATCCTAGGACCACTACCAATGGCTCCTGGAGGTCTATAGTTTCTAGCAATCGCAGTCGAACACTCTACAAAATGGGTGGAAGCCAAACCCATAACTGTCAAAAATGCAAGACAAGTGGAAAAGTTTGTATGGGAATATGTAGTGTGCAGATTCGGAGTACCCCGGATGATCAGCTCGAAAGAAGAAAAACACTTCAAAGAGGGGATATTCGCAGACTTCTGTAAAGGATTAAAAATCATGCAGACCTTCTCTCCCATTACGGAGCACATGGAAATAATGCACTACATAGAGAAACAGCTAGTTCGAAGCCAACAAGGTTGGGTGGATAACCTAGCCAAAGAATTGTGGGTACATAGAACTCTTCCAAGGAACAGCCAAGAAGAGACACTGTTTAGCTTAACCTACGATTCCGAAGCCGTAGTCCCCATAGTTGAAGCCACAGATGACAGGGGAAGAACGCAAGAAACAACCAAGAAAGGCAAGGAAATAGCTTCGATTGAAAAAGCTCACTATAGAAACAAGTTACGAAAATACCACAATACAAGGAACAATTATTCCAATTACATTGTGGGAGACTTCGTCTTGTTTCCAACAAGCTCACAGGAGCAGCAAGGTCCACACATGATAAGCGAAGTCCACAAAGACGGGTTTTATACACTTGTCAACATAGCTGACCACTCGCTAATTCAAAAAGAAAAAGGAACAAGTCTTCATAAGTTTTACATGTAAAACTTACATCATTTCCTGCTTTTTATTTTATTTCAATTATCAAAAATAGTGTAGCAAATTAAGTGTTCATACCAGCGATGATGTAAATCTTTCTACACTATTAATGAAGAAGTTTTATTTCGAAATACTCATGACATGATTAAAGTTCAACGATGAAGGGATGTAGTAAGGCCACACATGATCCCTACAAAATTAAACATCCATAAAATTCACGTTAACTTCCTCATTGCTTCTTTTAGCCTTGAGAACATAATGAAGTGGTTCGAAACCCTTCAACGACAGTAAGCCAAAAACATTTAAGGCCACACTTGAGCCTAATACTACTAAGTTCAACGATGGAAGAGATGTAGTATGGGCCACAAATTAGCCCTATAAAAACTTAAACATCCAAAAAAATCCACATTAACTTCCCTCATTGCTTCTTTGAGCCTTGGGGGCATACTGAAGTAGATAAAACTCCTTCGTATGAGTACTAACGTCTAGTCAAATATTTAAAGGCCACACATGAGCCTTCGCTTGATACAGCGAACAAAGGAGTCAGACGTAAAGTCCTCCCAAGCCAAACATGAGGCAAACAAATTAGGTTCCTAAGGGAAACCTAGCTTTGAAAGTGGCACAATACGTTTGTCCACAACTTAAGGCCACATGAGCCTTTAAAAAAAGAGAATAAAAAGCATTCAACAGACACAACATAAGGAAAATTTGGGATCACATCCCTATACCAAACCCCCATAAGGAGGTAAATGTCCGAAGACAACCATGCAGGCTGCCACAAATTGTTCAAGACAATGGCCAACATGAACCATTATACAGGGTAAAAATTATCTTAATGGCCGAAGCCAGGATCACAATAAAGTTGTTCAAAGGGTACACACCACCCTTGGGGCCAAATTAACGTCAACATGACGACCTTCATTCATTTAGGGATGGAGAAGGCTTTATAATATCAGCAGGAGGAGACATGGGCTTCGAAGAAGGAATAGAAGATGGAGTAGCTAGCTCAGAAGAAGGCACAAGCATCAGGGTCCTCGAAGGAACAGGCTTCTATAGAGTGGGGGGCTTCTTCGACAACAAAGCTTCCATAGAAGCAGAAGCATCAGCTACATACTCATTCAACCAGGAAAATGTGGCAGTGGCAAGGTCATTGTTGGCTTGAGTGTGCTCCTTCTCATACGAAGGACGATACCCCTTAACCTTCGACAAATCGAAGGGCTCCTTCATTCTTGCAACCTGTTTATAGGCCCTGCACCTGCTGAAGGCAATAGCTGATGATACAAGCTTCCCAACAAGCCTACCCAATTCATCACTGTAAAGAAGCTCCATGCAAGCATAAGGTACAACCTTAGAAACCACTTCTATCCTATCATGCTTGACCTCCTCTATTTCCTGGCGAAGCGAAGCCTTAGTAGCCTCAAGATTGGCCTTCTCGGCTTCCAAAGAAGCGACCTTTGACACCAAAGCCGAAAGGCTCACCTGATAACCAGACCACTTCTGACTCTCGAGCATCAACCTGTTAAGGTTTCCCTTGTGCTCTTTTGCCTCAGCAGCTAGTGAAGACATCTTCTCTCGAAGAAGAAAGACAGCAGGGTTCTTGTTAAAATCAGTTATGACAGCTTCACACTTGGCCCGAATCCCCTCACACTCCTCCTCGCGGGCTAACTCCCTAGCTCGCATGACATATGCCTCACCCCTCAGCTTCTCAATAACATCCAAAAGCTCACGGGACCTCCTATTCACTGCATTATCCACAACAGCTTGCCAAGCATAGCAACGATCGTGAAGATCAAGCAGGTCCACATCAAGATGGTTATCCAAAAAACCCTTCCAAATCGAGAGGAGTTATGGCAAAGATCTTGAGATGACAGGCAGTGGCATCTTTTAACACCAAACAATCTTCGAGACCTAAGAAAAAAGATGCAAGTCAAAAAGAATAAATAAGTATACAGATATTACTAAAGAAATAAGGAAGAAGGGAAACTTACCCTCATCATCATCGGAAATGGATAGCACAGGAGTATCATCCTTTATTGTAGAAGCCTTGGCGCGAACAGTACGCGAGGTTGACGAACCAGAAGCCAGTTTCTTTTTTACAGGAGGCCTCAAAGAACCTCCCCTTGTTTTGCATTTCCTCTCCTTAATACGGGCTGTAACACTCCCAGCGTGAACAACAAAAGTATCTCCTTTGGGACTCCCTCTGAATCTGTTGTAGTCCCCATGCGCTCATTCATAGGCTCTGTCGCAGGCTCAACCACAGGCTCTTCATCAGTCCTGACAGGCTCCATATTAAAAGACACAGAAGGGGAGCCAATATGAAAACCTAGAGAAAAATCCTTAGGAAGGAAAGTGAGATCCTCATCTTCCTCGGTGTAGATAAAGTTTCTGAAAGACATCTCTGTAAAATGAAAGAATAAATCATATGTCAGTGAAAAGGGAAAATGAAAAGGAAAACAAGAAAGGTAAATACCCTTGCCGCCCACAAAGATTGCAGGTCGCTGTTGGCCATGTTTCCATGAAGACTGGAGGCCAACTAGGAAAAGAATGGGATCATCGAAAGCACGGGAACTAAAAGGGTAACGACCAAGACGTTGAAACTATGGGTTTTGCTCAATACCAGAAGGGAGTTTGTCTTTGAAAGATTTGACGTTAGGCATATTCCCCTTAAGAAGAAGCTGAGGAAATTTGGAAGGAACGATGGTATCTTGAATAAAAAAGAAATGCTGGTGCCAACCTTCAATACGAGTAATAACATTAGCAAGGAGACTCGGGATATGTTTTTCAGATCTTTTTTGAAAAGTTAACCAACTACCAGCTTTGCAAAGATTGAAGAAACCATGAAATAATTCAACAAAAGGCTCATAATCATATACCTTACACATGACAATGAAGGTCGTTAATTTGGAACAACCAAAAGGGTTAAGCCTAGAGATGTGAACTTTGAAGTACTAAAGCACCTCACAGAAGAAATCATTAAGTGGCAATCTAAGAGTAGCAAGTGAAAAGCAATGAGTGTACAAACCAATGTACCCAGGTAGAGCATCAAGAATTGTCTGAGTAGACGTGGGAAGGATCACACGGTATTCCAAAGGAATGGGATAGTAAGAAAGAAACTCGTCTAACTCTTTACGCGACAACGCACATCGTTGAATAGCTAATGTATTTTTCACAGACATACTTGATAATAATTTTTGATCTTACCTTTGGAAGTACAGAGAAATATTCCTGAAAAAGAGAAGACGAGTGATTGAAGTGGTAAAGAGAAAAAGGGTTTTGTGATGACGTTTATATAGGTGAAGCTAGAGAGACGTATCACCGTGCACGTGGCAAAGATCAATATTAATCGGATTTCAAATTGAATTTTAAAGAGGGATAAGATGTTCGCGATAACCAAGGCAGCCTTTTGGGTTATCTGCATTAAAACTCCAACTAACCCAGTAACAATTGGGTTAAGTACTTAATGCGTATAGTAGCAGCCTGCGACATGGTCTTTGATTTTTGATAAAGATTTAAAGTCTAAAGCAATGCACTTATAGATGCACACATTACATTCAACTGGGGGTCTCCCCTTCAAAGCCCAAATGGGATCTTCTCCCAAATACACTACATAACCTTCGAATAGTTTCGAGTGGCGTAAAATCATCTTCGGGATGATTACCAGTATGGGAATCCGCCACACGAAGCTCTACACCCTTCGCGGTAGGCCTTCGACAAAACTAGGGTAGAGGTCAGATAGTCAAACCCACGTTCTCCATCTCTATTGGGATCTTCCCGCCAAAATAGAGATCGTGGTACACAATCCCAGAATCACCCCTTAAATCGTAGGACACCCCCCACGATCACCGGCTTTGGTGCTAAGCCTCATCCCATCTCATTTCTGCAACTATAAATAGATGGCAAAGACTTCAGGTATGTCTAAGACTCTTACATACAGTAACTTACGCTTTCATACTTTCTTAATACAAAAAGCACATACTTACTCTCACACCAGAGGTGATTCACAGGGACACCCCATGCGCCTCACTTAACGTAGTGTTTCCATTTGTGTTGACACGGGTTATTCAAGGATTGGCAACTCAACATCTACAAGAAGAACTCTTCGATCTCATCGAAGCCTGATCGTGCCCATATTTGCACAATCAATCATTATCTTTCATTTTAAGAAGAGTGTGTACCTTTTTCATAAAGATCTTAATCCATTAACAATTTTTGGCACTTTCTTTGCCAACAGAAACTCTTTCTTCATCAGTAAGAGCCATAAGAGCTTTAACTTCAGTTACTTCATTGTCATCAGATGACACTTCTTCTTCATCCCAATCACACGTTTCAGCAATTAGACCTTTGTTTTTGCTTGAGGTCGAACTGGGAGCTGAAGCACTGGAACTAAGGAAAACTAGAGTTTAGCTTTGACTTTGTTGTATTTGGCTTCAAAGTCTTTGGTATGCCTCGGTTCAAGTTTATGCTCAGATGAATGAAGAAGTTTTGGTTGAAAAGGTAACCGATATGAAGGAACTGATGTCTTTGACCAACAGTCTCTTGCAAAATGACCCTTCTTGCCACATTTGTGGCATTCAGTTTGGTCAGTTGCTTTTGCACTGCTAATCCTTTGAGTAACCTTTTTGAAGAACCTTTTAGATTTGGCTAAAAGAGCTCTTGCTAGGTATTCTTCTTCAAGGTCATTCATGTACTCTTGACTGCTTCTTGTATCCTCTTTATCACCAGGACTATCTTGAAAGTCCTAGACAATAGAGGTAGAAAAGAAGGCAGTTGACAGTAGAGTTGCAAGGACAAGAGTTTTCTCTTTGTTAGTATCATAAATAATGTTTATAAGGTTTTCTTCATATTTGATTTTACCAAATAGAGAAGCAAGCTCAGATTCTTTCACATGATTTATGTTTTTGAGACTTTAGCAGAAGGCTAGCCACTTCTTTGGTAACCCAATTAAAAAACTAGTATTTATCTCAAGATTTGAAAGTTTAATGTCATCATTTACTAATTCAATCATCAAAGCTTTATATCTGGTGAAAGTTTGTGTTAGAGATTTACCTTCTTTGAATTTGAAGGTGTTATAGCACAACTTCAGGTCCATAACCTTACTTTCTTTCACATCAGAGGGCCCCTCATGGATGAAAACCCAAATGCCTTGCAGCGAATGTCTCCAATCTCCTAAACCTCATCTTGTTATAGTAACGGAACCTGCGAATCTGCCTGAGCTTCCTCTCCATAAAGAACATGCGTCGCCAAAATCTGTCGGCTCTCGCACTCTCCATCATCAAGGTGCCTCGAAGCCTCGCATTGCTCCTCTCCAAGGATGTAACATGATCAAGTAAACTAGCTCTCTCTCCATTAGCAATCAAACTCCTTGCCTCTAACTCTCTCTGTCCCATCTTAATGTCCTCTACCCTCTAAAGAGGTATCCCCATAACATGCTTATAAATGTCCTGCACAACCTCCTCAACCTACTCCAAACGCTCTATAGCGTCGAGCATAAGCATACCATCTGGGATACCGATCCCGTCAACCACATCCACTCCAACCTCTATAGTACCTCTATCACTGGACTCGACCTCGCCCTAAACCTCATCCTCTACATCAACCCCAACATCGACCTCTATACCAATACCTGCATCAACCCCAACCTCAACATCCATATCTACTACAACCTCAACAACTATAGCATCAGCCTCGATATCCGCCAACACATCTGCATCAATGTCCTCCTCAACACTATCCTCTAGTGAAATAGAATCCCTAAACCTCTTGCGAGGTGGAAGGAGATCAGCACGAGAAGGAACTAAAGCTCCTAAAGCAGGGATATGAAGGCACGGTAGTAGTAGGGGACCTACATCTCTTGCGAGATGGTCTGGCAGATAACTCAGAAGAAGAATCCCGAGCTGATGACTAGGATGTAGTCGGTGGATACATGGTAGATAAAGGGGCAGACCTCCAACGGCGATAGGCCTCGATATACCGTGAAGTCCTAGCAAGTGGTGGATAAACCAATCTCGATGGTGTAGACGAATCAGCAATGGTGGTGACTGGTGGAGTATGTCCGGATAAAGAATGACCCGAAGTAGAATGCCCAGATGATGAATGATCTGAAGTAGAATGCCCAAATGATGAATGATCTGAAGTAGAATGCGTAGATGATGAATGATCCAAAGATGAACGATTTGATGATGATCCGAAAGTAAAACGATCCAAATGATGTGGTGTGTATCTCAATGCTAAAGGATAAAAAGGTAAAGGTCTAACCAACTTCCTTACGGTCAAAGCCCTACATGGCCCACCAGGATGAGTATGGTAAAGTTGACCGATGGGAATGTCCTGCCCGTGTCGGATAAGAATAGCTCATCGTCGACGAACCCCGGGTGGTGCATGAACAAGTGAGATGATAGCAGTAGATGGTGCGACAACATCAGATGGTGCGGGTGTAATGGGAGTAGTAGGGATCTCTGGAGTAGAAGTAGTAGGTGATGATAATCATGATGCAACTCTGCTCCTCCACCTAGCAAGCATAGCATCATGAGGTGTAGGTGATACATTCCTCTCGGGCATCTCAGTATTTGACTCTGAATCGTCTGAACACAGAAAAGGTGAAACTATAGGTGCTACAGATACTGGAGGTGGTGAACTCTCTGATGGACCAGCCTCTGATGAAGAATGAGTATCAAGCTCACGCACCCCGGCAGGTGAGGCAACTACAGCCACCCCCACCTCCGATGCAACTAAGACCTCAATAGAAATAGAACCGATAAGAATAACTCGAGGAATGGAGGATCCCACACTCTCGTCTGATAAGTCCGAAGAAATAGAAATAACCAGAGCAGCCATAACCTGCACAAGCAAAAGTTTATATAAATCCCCTTTATATGAAACCATGCTAGTGCGTACAATGCAGGAAAATATAGATGTGATGTAAAATATCATCATGGAAAAATTAAACGTAATATAATTATGGAAATGTATTATAATTAATACTCGTATACTTATCGATAGCAATTACATAAGTAAGCAAGTAGAAACACGTAGGATCACATACTGGTTATAGACCAGACCTAATATTCTACCTGGTTCTCTATAACCTTGGCTTTGTATACCAATTTGTCACACCCCCAAACGGGGCCTATACGGAATACGTGTCCGGGGGGCGTGACGTCATATTATACATCACATAAGATACAAAGAACGACCTCTAAGGGTACGTTTAGAAATCCAACATCGTTGCATTAAATAAAAATAGTTAAAGTTTTACATAGTTTCATAGATAATATGCGGAAGCGAATATAAGTTTTAGAAATTGACAACGATGTTAAAACAGATGATAATAGTTCTTGAAAATCGAGCCAATGCAAGGCGACACCATATAGCAATCAAAGACATCCACAGCTAAGCACCTGAGAAAAACATGCTAAAACGTCAACATAAAGTTGGTGAATTCATAGGTTTGAATTTGATATAAGAATGGACCACAAATTTTGCAAAACACATGTGACTATTTTAACAGATACAATATCACATAAAAAGGTATTTACGTTACACTAAGCTCATGACACCGAGGCTAAATGTAATGGAAGCATGCATAATGCTTAATAAACTTGCCCTGACGAGTGCCATCATGGCGCTTCACCGTATCACTCGACATGGTATACGCTAGTTGATCCAGTAAGGGCTACTTACCCGGATGGGGATGATTAGTCATAATAGATCTATTTACAACACTCGCGCTCACTTACCAATCCAACTAATCATAAGTAACTAACGGTTCATGATAACTCGGGCATATAAGTTTCAATACTACTTAGGCAACACGTAAACAAGATTGGGAAAAACGTAAAGCATTTGTGTCCAATGTTTAAAAGCAAGCAATGTTTCTCACCCCAAATAGTAAAGCAAAATAGTAAAGACATGGGGATATAAACTCACCTTAAGCAAGTAGTGAGCAAGATATTCAACGAAGTGAATAACGATAACGAACGACTCTAACTGCGACCTAATTAATAGACGCGCTTTAGAAACGAGAAATAAACACGAAACATTAGATAAGACGCTTGTAAGAAAAATAGACATCCATAAGTGTTTGCGCTTTAGTTTATATAGTAAAAACGTGTCGTTATGAAAGTATAAGATTTATGGTTACGTTACGCCATGTTTTACGAAAAGTTTCTTTTTTCGGAAAGTTACTATTTTAGGAAAGTTCTAAGTTTTAGGACGTTAATACCATCCCCTAATATTCGATAAGTACATGATCCTAAAACGCACTAGTGATAGCTAATCGCCTGCATTTTAAGTCTATCTCGCTAATAAATGCCAAAAGTTTCTATTTTTAGAAGTTTCCCATTTTAGAAAACCCAATAATATATTTGTGACGTTTATAAAGTTTCCACTTAATATACTAGTGTCTATATACGTTTTTCCAATGCTTTAAAAGCTCAAATCAACTTGAAAATGCCCGAAACCCCATTTTATAATTCCAATCAGCAACTTAAATAAGTATTTATCCGAAAAGTGTTTCAAATTCATTTCGCCTTAACTTGGCCGTTTTAAATCCACTTTTAGTGTTCGATATATGAAAATCTATCTATTCGAAACAAGCTCTCTAAAAAAATACTTTCTTGACTAATGAAAATATTTTTAAGTCGCCTAAAATCTCAAAACAAAATCGGATTAGCAACCATATTTTTCGTAAATGCTCTAAAAATCCATCCAAACTTCACAATAGGGCCTATACTAACCTAACCCCGTTCACTACTAATCCATCCAACAAAATCCACTCTTAATCTATCCTAATCTCATCATCATCCTTGTTGCAACACACAAGTTCACTCGTCCTTTCCATAATCAAAGTATTAATATCAAGAACCCATGAAAACTTTATTAGTTTATAAACCTACTAGTTTATTTTGAAAATAACACAAACACTAAGGACATTATAAGACTTGATCAAGAAAAGAGAGAGATAAAAGAAGGATCAAGAACATACTTACAAGATGAGAAGAATTAAGAAATAACACAAGATCTAACTAAAAAACCTTAGATCTTAAACCCAATAACAACTCTTGCAAAAACCCAATTGATAAACCAAAACCCTAACTATAGATCTTGAACAAACCCTTGAAATCAAAGAACCAACACTTGTAACCACCTTAGATATGAACAAGGATCAACCTAGAACACTTGGATCTTGAAGGAAATCAAAGAAAATGAAACCCTATAAGGGGTGTTTGTTTGTCATGACCTCAAGAGAGAAAGAAAAAAGAGATAAGGTTTTTGAGAGGCTTAGAAATGAGAAGTAACCCTAAGTTATAAGATGTGCTAGTATTTATAGGAAGATATTAGGGTTTAGGGTGTCCATTAGCTCAAGTTAAGTGGTGTGAACCACTTCTTATGGTCCTTGTGGTTCGACCAGTTTTACAAAAGGTGGGGGGTTCATGACTTGCTTTCGAGCCAAAATAATTAAATGAAATGCTTCCATAGTGGTTAGTGGGGTTGTGGTCCTCCATGGTGCATGAAGACAAAGGTGGTGCAAGAAGTCACAAGTGAATGCATAAGGAAAATTACAAGAATGTCACCATCTTGCATGTGATGGCCAAAATTTAAATTAAAGGTAAAAGATTCATCCCCATTTAATTAGATGTGTGTTTGTGCATGTGATTTGAGTAGAGGGGAGGGGTGACCATGAAATTTTTGACTTCTAAACCTGAGATATACGATAAATAAAGTTTACGTGAAAAGATTACGGGTTTTCGGGTCTCCGTTTGATCAAAAACGCTAAAACCGTACGAAATACGCAAAAAATGTATAAATCACAAAGGAAAGTGAACGTTACCTACGTAACACTTTAAAATGATAAAATAAAGCATATAACACGTAGACTAATCCAATTTTGAAGTCGGAATGCGTCCGATGATGATTTTTAGTTTTACACGGGACAACTTCCCGGAAAATTACCATATTCAAACGTTACATATAAAAGTCAAAAGTAGTGATCGAAAAAGTTTAAAATAATGACCTAAAATTTACGGGGTGTGACATCCTTCCCTCGTTAAAAGAGCTTTGTCCTCAAATCTTAAGACATAACTTTAGACGTAGATGCAGGGTTAGCAAAAAGATGAGGGTACTTTTTCTTTATTTGGTCTTCGGCTTCCAAGTAAACTCAGGACCTCGCCTAGAATTCCAATGGACTTTTACAATCAGGATACGACTCTGCTTCAAATGTTTGACTTCGCGATCCATGATTTCAACCGGTTCCTCGATGAAATTAAGCTTGTCAGCGATCTGAATTTCATCCAACATGATAGCTAACGGTTCGTCGGAAAGACACTTTTTTAGATTGGAAACGTGAAAAGTACTATGAACGCGGCTTAGTTGGTTTGGGAGTTCAAGTCGGTAAGTGACTATTCCAACTTTAGCAAGAACCTTGAAAGGTCCAATATAACGAGGGTTCAGCTTCCCCTGTTTTCCAAAACATATCACCCCTTTCCATGAGGATACCTTCAACATAACCATATTGCCAACTTGAAACTCCAACAGCTTACGTCTCCTATCGGTGTAGCTCTTTTGTCTATCACGTGCAACTTGAATACGTTTCTTGATTTGGATTATCTTTTCTGTAGTTTAGTGAACAATCTCTGGGCCAGTAAGTTGGGCGTCTCCAACCTCATCCCAATAGACAGGCGACCGGCAGTTACTACCGTACAATGCTTCAAACGGTGTGGCTTTGATACTCATGTGATAACTATTGTTGCACAAAAATTCAACCAAAGGTAGATGCCTATCCCAAACTTTTCCAAAATCGATCACACAAGCACGCAACATGTCTTCTAAGGTTTGGATGGTCCTCTCACTTTAACCATCGGTTTGAGGGTGATAAGCCGTATTAAAATCTAATTGGGTACCTAGTGCTTTCTGAAGCGGTTGCCAGAATTAAGAGGTGAATCTACCATCTCGATCAGAGATGATCAAAACTGGCACACCATGCCTCGCGACTACTTCCTTCAAGTATTGTCTAGTTAAATTCTCCATTGAGTCATTCTCCTTGATTGGTAGAAAATGAGCGGATTTAGTAAGGCGGTCAACAATTACCCAAATTGTGTCTTGACTAGTCGATGTCTTTGGCAGTTTAGTAATGAAATCCATTGTAATGTTTTCCCATTTCCACACTAGGATCACAGGTTGAACCAACAAACCAGATGGTTTTTGGTATTCGTCCTTGACCTTGGAATAAGTCAGACACTTACTGACGTAGGTGGCAATCTCAACTTTCATATTGGGCCACCAATACAGTTTCTTTAAATCTTGGTACATCTTGTCTGATCCAGGATGGATAGAATACTTTGACTTATGCGAATCATGCATAATCAAAGATCTCAAGTCACCAAAACAGGGTATCCAACTCCTATTCCTCAAACACAACGTTCTGTCAGCACGGGGCTCCAACTTCTTAATCATTCCATACAAATCTTCGGTTACACAGTTCTCCCTTTTTCTTGCCTCAGCTTGAGCATTTAAAATTCTCTTAGAAAGATTTAAACCAATAGTCATAACCTAGGCTCGAACTCGTAGTGGCTTAATCCTTTCCTTTCGACTTAGCGCATCAGCTACCACGTTCGCCTTCCCCGGGTAATAACGAATCTCGCAGTCGTAGTCACTCAACAGTTCCAACCATCGACGTTGTCTTATGTTCAAATCCTTTTGATCAAGAATATGCTGTAAACTCTTATGATCGGTGAACACAACGCACTTCGTGCCCTACAGATAATGTCTCCACATTTTGAGAGCGAACACTATAGCTCTAAGTTCTAAGTCATGTGTAGTGTAATTCTTCTCATGAATCTTGAGTTGGCGTGACACATAAGCTATGACTTTATCCCTTTGCATCAAAACTGCGCCCAACCCTTTGTGAGAAGCAGTTGAACTGCGCCCAACCCTTTGCTTGAACAGTTGAAATGCAGCTTCCTCCTTTTCACCCCAATTGAACTTCACGCTCTTTTGCGTCAACTTTGTCATTAGCTTGGCAATTTTTTAGAACCCTTCGATAAATCGTTGGTAATAGCAAGCAAGACCTAGAAATTGGCAAATCTCTGTTGGTGTCTTGGTAGCGCCCAATCCTTGATTGATTCAATCTTAGCTGGGTCCACGTGAATGACTTCACTATCAATCATGTGACCAAAAAACTATACCTTTAGGAGCCAAAATTCACACTTTGAAAACTTGGCTTACAATTCCTCCTTCTTAAGTAATCCCAAAATTAACTTAAGGTGCTCTTCATGCTCCTTCTTATTCTTGGAATAGATCAAAATGTCATCTATGAAAACTATCACGAATTTATACAGATATGTCTTCCACACTCGATTCATCAGATCCATGAGTATCGTCGGTGCGTTGGTTAGTCCAAACGGCATTACTTGACACTCATAGTGACCGTAGCGTGTCCTAAACGCTGTCTTTAGAATGTCTTCTTCCCAAACTCTGAGCTGGTGATAACCAGATCTCAGGTCGATCTTAGAGTAGACTCTTGACCCTTGCAACTGATACAAGTTGTCGATTCTCAGAAGTGGATATCGGTTCTTCACAGTAAGTTATTTTAGTTTACGGTAGTCGATACACATCCGAAAAAATCCATCTTTCTTTTGAACGAATAAGATCGGAGCTTCCGAGTATGAGGAACTTGGTCTTATGAACCCTTTTTCAGAAAGTTATTGCAGCTGAGTAGACAACTCTTGTAGTTCTGACGGTTCTAATCTATACGGGGCTCGTGCTACAGGTGCAGCACTAGGGACTAAGTCGATTTGGAATTCAACTTGTCGAGTCGGTGGTAATCCAGGTAAGTCTTTTGGAAAGTGTCACACCCCCAAAATCGGACGGCAGCAGAATAGTAACATTGGGGTGCGACTTTAAGGCACAAAGTACAAGTCACAGAAAACGACCTCAAAAGAGACGTTTAATAAAATGTCACATTCAATTTAATTAAAAATGTCAGAGTTAAATAGGTTTCATTTATAATGTATTAGAAAACATTGTCAAAACGTTTGTCAAATAGTACTCAAGTTATTAAGCCTTCAAAAATATATATCCGCGCGACTCGAATGCTCCCAATACTCCACTAGCAAAATAGTAACCTGAAAATACATGCTAAAATGTCAACAATAATGTTGATGAATTCATAGGTTTAAGTAAAGAGCAGTATTGAAATAATTTAAGAAATATTTCAAAAGCAAAGTAGCGTTACAACATTTAAAAGTGTTATTTCCAAAATACATCCGAAATCTAAGTAGTGATTTAATAAATCTAGTAATGTTCAGTAGTGGACCACAAGATCGAAGTAATGGTGGACTAAGTACGTAATCCGAATGTCTCCAAAACAATGTAAGGTAGACAAAGAAACCACCATTCACCTAGTCTAAATTTATAAATGTATTATTGCACTAAGCTCTGACCCCGAAGCCTTAAATAGATTTGTGCCACTAAATCAGATATATAGGCATTGCTTGCCAAACCAACCTTAAACACCTTCATGGTATATGCGCCCGATCAAAACTAGTGACCCAAAGTAAGGTGGGGATTGTCATCCGATAGATATATCACAACACTCGCGCTTACTAATATAGACAATTAAGGTTCATGATAAAGTAGGGACTTCACGGCAATAAGGTATAAACTTAGCAATAATATTCAGCAGTAGTAGTAATCTGGATAAGCATTTACACTTTGTAAACATCTTGTGTCGTATAGTTAAAATAACAATCTGTCTAATCTGTAAAAATTCACGATTTCAAATTAGGTATTCACGATATCAATCATTGTAGGACAAATCAAGCTTTAGTAAAATAGTCATGTTAACCACTTATGTAGTAGAAATCATTAAGTTCACTAGTAAAACGAGCTTGTATTCCCCTTGGGGTTAATAAAAAACATTTGAAAAGATTGAAAGGCGAGAGCTATGAAATCACATTGATGAGAAGAACGATCGACAGATAGGCATTATATGCACACAAAACGAAACGGAAAGACAAGCGGCTTCGATCAAATAGTTTTACATACTAACTTAACCGCTAAGTCTCCCTAACTTATATTGATGGAACGTGATTCGTTGATAAAATATTTAGATTTCAAGTTGTAATAGTTTTGGTGGTTGGTTATTAAAAACAAATTAAGAAGCATATATAATTATTAGAGTGAATCATAATAGCAATGTATGTAATATATTCCGTATATACTTTTCATATGGAAAAATAAACAATTATATAGTTATATGGATGGAATTATATAAGACAAAACAATCAAATGATAATTTTGAGGTAATATAAATACTTTGCAGTATTATATTAAGAAACTTGAGTAAATAATTAAACAAATTAATCGACTATGTTGTAGGAAAATTACCACTTAAATAAATAAAAGTTCGTAGCATTTAAAAGTAAACGTACGTTTAAAGTTTCGAGGTTATATAACGATGTTTCTAAACTTTTACATGAAGTTTATGGACTTATCTTTTAGTTAGGAGTTTATAAATTTATAAATTTTTATAAAGTAGTTTAGTATTTCGTTCGTTGTCAGGTTATTGTATTAATTATAACTATAATCTCTTTCAACCATAACTTTAATCCTCTTTATTATCGGTTCTTTCAAAGATATATAATTGTATAGCGAAAAATACTAAGTATAGAATTTTGTAGAAAATTTGGCATGACTTATTCGTTTTTACAACGTTGCCATTTATTTTTACCAAAACTCAACGTTTTCCCACTAAATCAAATCCATTGTTGCAAAACGGTCGCGTTTTATTTTTATACCTAACTCAAATAAATAATTACAAAGGATTAACAAATTCAAAACAACCACTTTATATGGGCTGTTAAAACCCCATTGTCAAACACCCCTAATAGCTGAAAAACAAACAGCCTTACAAGTTTGTTCCAACATCCCTTTTTGGGCATAGCTTATACAACAATAACCAAACGCCCCTAATTGGCTGTTAAACATGTATCCAAACGCCCTATTTTGGCAGTTTTAAACTTAGAGCCAAACGCACGCTAAAGACTTATAAAACACAAGATAGTAACATGTAATCAATTTATTTAACCAACTAATCCACCATTAGTCCATCTTTATATTTTATAAAAACTTTTATATAGTTTTATTAGTCGATTATACCAAATGAACCACAAAGCCAAATGCACCCTTGGTGCCGATAACCACAAAATCAAACGCACTCGGCTGTTTCACAGCCAACCCAAACGCACCCTTAGTGATGAATAACGAAACCAAACGAACACCCCTGGCTGCTATTATACCACCGGACGCACCCTTGTTGGCTGAAACCGCAAACAACAGCCGCACCCCTCGTCGGTGCTAATACCAAATACCAAACGCACACCTTATGGTGCAAGACAAACCCGACGCACCCTGCTGGTGGGGTATGCGGAGGTGGTGGTGAGGCTGTGGTGGTACAGCAGCCGAGAGAGAGAGAGAGAGAGAGAGAGAGGGCGGCGTGGGGATATGATGACGATGGTAATGTTGGGGCGGCTGTGGTGTGGAGGTGATGATGGCAGCGATGGTGTGGGTGGTGCGTAGGTGATGGTGGTAATGAAGGTGAGGCAACGGTGGTGAGTGGATGATGGTGGCAGCGGGGTGATGATGGTGGTGGTGGTTGTGGCGTGTAGCAGCAGTGGTGGGTGATGATGTTGGTGTGATCGTGTGGTGGTGGTGGTGAGGCTGTGGTGGCGCGGCTGAGACAGCCGGAGGGGGGAGGGGGAAAGGCGCGTGGAGGCGAGTGTTGTCGGGGATCGGGTAGATCGGGCAATGAGGAACACATTTGGTCTTGGCTGGAAAACTCGCCGGAAAAGTTTACCGGCGGCAAAGCGTGGTGGTGGCAGGAATCGGCGGCGTCGTGGACCGGTAGGGTTGGCCGGAAATATGGAGATGATGGAGGGGGTGTGTGTGTGTGAGTGATGTGTGATTATGAAAAAAAAAATATTATATATATATATTTATATATATATATATATATATATAATTTTAAAATGAAAAATAGAAAGGTGTGATAATAGTGTAGGGTTTATGTGTTAACTTTTTATTATTGTTTTGACACGGATCTGTCGGGGACTCGTCTTGAATGACTTAACGGTGATTCAAAACACGAAACTTGCGCCATTTTTTTTCCAACATAATTTTTTCAACAAAAACGAAGTATTTACTTGATAATATTTCATAAATTATTTTTATAACCTTTATAGAAATGTCTCGTTTATTTATTTAGTGAACCGATTTACGTCTCGTCGAAATAAAAAAGTATAAAAATAAATTTTAACCCATTATATTGCTGTTATCAACAAACGTTTTCGAATATATTGATGACTAAAATTTTTTAAAATATTTTTATTAAATAAAACTTGTTAACTTAAATATAATTTAATTATTTTTCTGTTTCAAAATCTTTGCGAGGGCATTTCAGTTCACTTTCTGATGTTTTTCGGGTCTCGGACAAAACTAAAAAGTTGTCCGGGGAATGTCGTTTTTATTCAATTGCTTTAGAGTCAGAATCGTGAAGTGAAATCGTGATTTATGTGGTTCGTTTTTATACGTAGCTTATAAATAACATTAGATCTTTTTCGTTTCAAGCGAATAAAGGTTAAAAATAAATTTTATAAACCGACAAACATGTAATAATAAATCTGATTTATTATTTGAATATGTTTCGAAAATTGTCGGTTGTTACAGTCTTCCCAACTCAAGGAGAGCGCCGTCCCGGTCGCTGCTCAATTTGTTTTATTAGTCCGTTGATTTACTAATGAATTAGATGAGTAGATATACATAGGTCATCTTAGATGTTCAACGAAAATGTGATTTGAACAAAGGTCAGAGCTTGGTGGATATATGCAAATCGATATGAGTGGAATGGAAATCAAATGTAATTGAGAATCGTCAAATGAAAGTGATGGAATACATGACTCGAAGAAAATCCATTTTGAACAAAGAAATTTAACAAGTCTGTCAAGAGTTCTTGAATGTGCGGTTAATGATTTTTACTATTAGAATTATCAAAGTTCGCGGCGGACATACACAATTCGAAAAAATTCCATATAAAAATAGCACGAGTCGAAAGAAATTTCATAGCCCAAGGAAATGTTTTCTTACGGGACTACGAAACACACGGGGGCTATGTAGAATAACATAAGCCCACTCATTTTTAATTTGTCACTGATAAAAAGAGGGCGCCCAATCCTTGTAATAGTAAGATATTTATAAAATCTATGGTTCCGGTAATTTATAAATTCCTTATTCAAATGGAAGAAGCGTCATAATTTTTTAATAAGTGATTATAAGTCATCCTACTTAGTATCGCAGGCACAAAACACAATACAAAACAAATAGTACATAAACAACATATACGATCATGGCATAGGAGGAGTGTTCCAACTCAAAGTGGAGTGGTAAAGAAATCGACATTTGGCTGTTTTCGAGGGAGAATTGAGAAATCAGATAGTTAGGGATAATCGGAGTGAATCACATTATTTATATAACTGACTAATATAAGGTAAATGTAAGGCGTCTACGATAGAGTAAGAAAGCGAAATCAATAAGCATGTATTAAATATCGTATCCTTTTAATAGTAGTAAAGATCCAAAAGAGAGCTTATAAAGGTCAGGGAGCATCGGAGGGACTACTCGGACAATGGTGAAAGAATCTTATATTTTTTTTTCGAAAAAACAGGTATGTCCTGGTTTTGAAAACGCCTAGTATCTCTACAAACAGTGTCTGATCAATCTGTCACACCCCAAAAATCGAACGGCATGCGGAAATGTAACATTTGGTGCGACTTTAAAGGCACAAGTACAAGTTCACGAATAGAAAACGACCTCAAAAGAGACGTTTAATAAACTGTCACATTCAATTTAATTAAAAATGTCAGAGTTAAATAGGTTCCATTTATAATGTATTAGAAAATATTGTCAAAACGTTTGTCAAATAGTACTCAAGTTATTAAGCCTTCAAAAATATATATCCGCGCGACTCGAATGCTCCCAATGCTCCACTAGCAAAATAGTAACCTGAAAATACATGCTAAAACGTCAACAATAATGTTGGTGAATTCATAGGTTTAAGTAAAAAGCAGTATTGAAATAATTTAAGAAATATTTCAGAAGAAAAGTAGCGTTACAACATTTAAAAGTGTTATTTCCGAAATCCATCCGAAATCCAAGTAGTGATTTAATAAATCTAGTAATGTTCAGTAGTGGACCACAAGATCGAAGTAATGGTGGACTAAGTACGTATTCCGAAGTCCAAAACAAGTAAGGTAGACAAGGGAAACACATTCACCAAGTCTAAATATATAACAGGTATTATTGCACTAAGCTCATGACACCGAAGCCTTAACTAGATTTGTGCCCTAATCAGAATATAGGATGCTTGCCAACAACCTAACACCTCTCAATGTTAAATGCACCTTGATCAAACTAGTGACCCAAGGAAAGGTGGGGATTGTCAATCCCGATAGATCTATCCACAACACTCGCGCTTACTACAATAGCAATTAACGGTTCATGATAAGTAGGGACTTCACGGCAATAAGGTAACTTAGCAATAATATTCAGGCAGTAATCTGGATAGCATACACTTTGTAAACACTTGTGTCCGTAGTAAAACAATCATGTCTAAAATTCACGGTTTCAAATATAGGTATTCACGATCTCAAATCATGTAGTAAACAAATCAAGCTTTAGTAAAAATAATCATGTAACGCTTACGTATAGAAATCAATAAGTTTATGTAGTAAAACGAGCACGTATTCTCACCCCGAAAACAGTTTAAGAAAACCATTAAAAGAGAAAAGGTGGGGCTATGAACTCACATTGATGATGAAGAACGATTAACAGATAGGCATCTAATATGCACAACACGAACGGAAGACGAAGCGGCTCGATCAAGAAGTTGCAACTAATCTTAACGGCTAAGTCTCCCTAACTTATAATGATGAACGTGATTCGTTGATAAAAGATTTAGATTTCAAGTTGTAATAGTTTGGTGGTTGGTTAAATAAAACAAATCAAGAAGCATATATAATTCATAGAGTGAATCATATAGCAAAGTATGTAATATATTCCGTATATATTACATATGAAAAATAAACAATTATATAGTTCATATGGTGAATTATATAATAAGACAAAACAATCAAATGACTAATTTGAGGTATATAATACTTTGCAAGTATTATTTAAGAAACGTGAGTAAATAATTAAACAAAATAATTCGACATGTTGTAGGAAATCACCACTTAAATAAATAAAAAGTTCTTAGCATAAAAGTAAACGTACGTTTTAAAGTTTCGAGTTATATAAACGATGTTTCTAAAACTTTTACAAAAGTTATGACTTTATCTTTTAGTTAGGAATTTATAAAACTATATTTTTTAAATTAGTATTTCGTTCGTTGTCAGGTTATTGTATAATTATAACTAAAATCTCTTTAAACCATAACTTAATCCTTTTTATCGGTTTTTCAAAGATAATATATATTGTAGCGAAAAATACTAAGTATAGAATTTTGTAGAAAATTTGGCATGACTTATTCGTTTTTACAACGTTACCATTTATTTTTACCAAAACTCAACGTTTTCCCACTAAATCAAATCCATGTTGCAAAACGTCCGCGTTTTAATATATACCTAACTAAACTAAATAATTACCAAAGATTAACAAAATCAAACACACTCTATATGGGCTGTTAAACCCATTGCCAAACACCCCTAAAGCTGAAACAAACAGCCCTTAAAGCTGTTGTCCCAAACAGCCCGTTTGGGCAGCTTATACACCAAACCAAACGCCCCTAATTGGCTGTTAAACATGTATCCAAACGCCCTATTTGGGCAGTTTTAAACTTACAGCCAAACGCACGCTAAAGACTTATAAAACACAAGATAGTAACATGTAATCAATTTATTTAACCAACTAATCCACCATTAGTCCATCTTTATATTTTATAAAAACTTTTATATAGTTTTATTAGTCGATTATACCAAATGAACCACAAAGCCAAATGCACCCTTGGTGCCGATAACCACAAAATCAAACGCACCCGGCTGTTTCGCAGCCAACCCAAACGCACCCTTAGTGATGAATAACGAAACCAAACGAACACCCCTGGCTGCTATTATACCACCGGACGCACCCTTGTTGGCTGAAACCGCAAACAACAACCGCACCCCTCGTGGTGCAAATACCAACCCAACGCACCCCTTTATGGTGCAAGACAAACCCGACGCACCCTGCTGGTGGGGTGTGCGGAGGTGGTGGTGAGGCTGTGGTGGTACAGCAGCCGAGAGAGAGAGGGCGGCGTGGGGAGATGATGACGATGGTGATGTTGGGGCGGCTGTGGTGTGGAGGTGATGATGGCAGCGATGGTGTGGGTGGTGCGTAGGTGATGGTGGTAATGAAGGTGGGGCAGCGGTGGTGAGATGATGATGGTGGCAGCGGGGTGATGATGGTGGTGGTGGTGTTTGTGGCGTGTAGCAGCAGTGGTGGGTGATGATGTTGGTGTGATCGTGTGGTGGTGGTGGCGTGGTCGGTGTGGTGACGCGGCTGAGACAGCCGGAGGGGGGAGGGGGGAAAGGCGCGTGGAGGCGAGTGTTGTTGGGGATCGGGTAGATCGGGCAATGAGGAACACATTTGGTCTTGGCCGGAAAACTCGCCGAAAAAGTTTTCCGGCGGCGACGGCGTGGTGGTGGCCGGAATCCGGCGGCGGCGTGGCCGGAGGGTGGCCGGAAAATATGGAGAAGATGGAGGAGGTGTGTGTGTGTGAGGTGATGATTATGAAATATATATATATAATTTATATATATATATATAAAAATTTAAAATGAAAATAGAAAGTGGATAATAGTTTAGGGTTTATTGTGTAACTTTTTATTATAGTTTTGACACGTATCGGTTCGGGACTCGTTTGAATGACTTAACGGATGATTCAACACACGAAACTTGCGCCATTGTTTTCCAACTAATTTTTCCAACAAAAACGAGTATTTACTTGATAATATTTCATAATTATTTTTATAACATTTATAAAAAGAGTTATATATGTATGTGTGTAAATAATGAGATGGAAATGAAATTTTTTTTTACATTTATATGAAAAGTTTTAAAAATTTTAATAAGTGTTTAATAGTTGAGGGTTTATTGTGTAACTTTTTAATAAAGTTTTTATAATTATCGGTTCGGGACTCGTTTGAGCGACTTAACGGATGATTCAAATCTCAAAACTTGCGCCATTGTTTTTCTAATCATTTTTCCAATAAAAATGAGTATTTACTTGATATTATTTCATAAATATTTTTATAACATTTATAAAAATATTCGTTATTTATTTTGTGCTAAAATAAATTTTAACTCGAATATTCTTTTTTTTTTTTGGCTAAAATGTTAAACAATTTTATTTAATATTTTTATTAATTAAATTGTGATAATTAAATATAATTTAAATATTTTTGAGTCGGTACTCATTGGTCTCATTTTCAAATCAAATAAGTTTGAAAAAATAAATTTGTGAGTAAGAGATGTGAAATAATAAATATAATTTATTATTTAAATAAGTTTACAAAAAGAAAAAGAAAGGAATTTCTGGTTACGTGATTTTCGTTTTTAGTTGACAATAAAAAGGTCAAAGTCAAAAGTCAAGTCGGGCCCAAAAGTCAAAGGGTAAAATAGTCTTTTAAATGTCTGAAAATTACCGGTTGTTACAGTCTACCCACCTTAAGAGAGCGCCGTCCCGGTGCTCAATTTGTTTTATTCGTCCTTGGTTTACTAGTGACTATATGAGTGGATATACCTAGGTCATCGTCGAGGTTCCAACGAAAATTTGAGTGAACAAAGGTCAAAGCATAGGATATATGCAATCGATATGAGCGAATGAATCAAATGTAATGAGAATCTTCAAATGGAAGGATGGAATACATGACTCGAAGAAAAGTCATTGGAACGAAGAATTTAACAAGTCGTCCATTCTTGAAAGTGGTTAATGATTTATTACCATTAGATTATCAAGTTCGCGACGGTCGATACACATTCGGAAAAATCCATATAACAAAGCACGAGTCGAAAGAAATTCATAGCCCAAGGAATGATTCATACGGACGAACACACGCTATGTCGAATAAACATAAGCCCACTCATTTATAATTTGTCACTTACAAAAAGAGGCGTCCCAATCCTTGTAAGTAAGAATTTATAAACTTATGGTTCGGTAATTTATAATTTCCTTATTCAAATGAAGAAGCGTCCTAATTCATTTCAATAAGATGATTATAAATCATCCTACCTAAGTATCGCCGGCACAAAAACACGATATCAAAACAATAGATTACGAAACAACATATACGATCAAAAGCATAGGAAGAGTGTTCCAACTCAAAAGGGTGTGTAGAGTAATCGGCATTGGTGTTCGAGAGAGAGAAAGTGTACGGGGATAATCGAAGTGATCAATATTTATATAACTGACTAATATAAGGTAAATAGTAAGGCGTCATACGATAGACGTAAGAAAGCGAAATCATAAGCAAGTATTAAATACTCGTTATCCATATAATAGTAGTAGAGATACAAAAGAGAGCATATAAATTACCTGGAAGCAAGCGCGTGCGGATATCGGATAAAACAAGGAGAGACTCTATATTTTGAAAAACATGGTCATAGTCTAGGTTTTGAAAACGACCTAGTTCTCTATGACTTCAGCTCTGATACCATCTGTAACACCCCCAAAAATCAGGACAACGCAGCGGAATGGTAACATTGGGGTGCTACTTCAGGGCACAAAACACAAGTCACGGAAAACGACCTCAAAAGAGACGTTTTATAAAATGTCACATTCAATTTAGTAAAAATGTCAGAGTTACACAGGTTCCATTTATAATGTATTAGAAAACATTGTCAAATAGTACTCAAGTTATTAAGCCTTCAAAAATATATATATCCGCGCGACACGAATGCTCCCAATGCTCCACTAGCAAAATAGTAACCTGAAAATACATGCTAAAACGTCAACAATAATGTTGGTGAATTCATAGGTTTAAGTGAAAAGCAATATTGAAATAATTTAAGAAATATTTCAGAAGAAAAGTAGCGTTACGGCATTTAAAAGTGTTATTTCCGAAATCCATCCGAAATCCAAGTAGTGATTCAGTAAATCAAGAAGTATTTAAAAGTGGACCACAAGATCGAAGTAATGGTGGACTAAGTACATATTCCGAAGTCCAAAACAAGTAATGTAGACAAGAGAAACACATTCATCAAGTCTAAGTATATATTATTGCACTAAGCTCATGACACCGAAACCTTAACGTACTTCAATCAATAGATTGGAATGCCCCGTAAAAGTAGGATGTTCTGCCAAACATCCTAGAAAGTAATATCTCAAATGTTAAATGCACCTGATCAAACTAGTGACCCAAGGAAAGGTGGGGATTGTCAATCCCGATAGATCTATCCACAACACTCGCGCTCACGACACTAGCAACTGACGGTTCATGATAAAAAGGGGACTTAAGTGGCAGAGAAGGTACTTAGGCAATAATGTAATCAGGAAATAGCATACAGTTTTGAAAAACACTTGTGTCCGTAGTAAAACAATCATGTCTAAAATTCATGGTTTCAAATATAGGTATTCACGATCTCAAATCATGTAGCAAACAAATCGAGCTTTAGTAAAAATAGTCATGTAACGCTTATGTAGTAGAAATCAATAAGTTCACTTTGTAAAACGAGCATGTATTCTCCCCCAAAACAGTTTAAAACAAGTAAAATAGGGGCTATGAAACTCACAAAGTATTGAAAGGTAATTGTACTGTAGTAAAATATACAAGTTTGTAAACGAGCATGTATTCCCCTCGCGGGTTTATAAAACATTGAAAAGATTGAAATGCGAGACTATGAACTCACAAAGTATTGAAAGGTAATTGTACTGTAGTAAAATATATGAGTTTGTAAAAGAGCATGTATTCCCCTCGCGGGTTTATAAAACATTAAAAAGATTGAAATGCGAGACTATGAACTCACAAAGTATCGAAAGGTAATTGTACTGTAGTAAAATATATGAGTTTGTAAAAGAGCATGTATTCCCCTCGCGGGTTTATAAAACATTAAAAAGATTGAAATGCGAGACTATGAACTCACAAAGTATCGAAAGGTAATTGTACTGTAGTAAAATATATGAGTTTGTAAAAGAGCATGTATTCCCCTCGCGGGTTTATAAAACATTAAAAAGATTGAAATGCGAGACTATGAACTCACAAAGTATTGAAAGGTAATTGTACTGTAGTAAAATATATGAGTTTGTAAAAGAGCATGTATTCCCCTCGCGGGTTTATAAAACATTAAAAAGATTGAAATGCGAGACTATGAACTCACCTTGATGTTGCAGAGCAACTTGCAGAAATGCACATAATAAGCACAGCACAAACGGAAAACGAAACGGCTTGACCAGAAGATGCAGCTTAACTTAACGGCTAAGACCTACTAGCCTAGGATGATGTATTTGGGTTTCCCGATGAATGGTTACATCAACGCGACGCGTTGATAAAGGATTTGGGTTTCAAGTGGTATGAGTTTGGTGATTGGTTAAATAAAATAAACCGAAAAGAAAACGCAAGGTATGTAATATATTCCGTATATATTGCATATGAAAAAAAAGAAACAATTATATAATTCATATAGTGAATTATATAATAAAGACAAACAAACAAAAGAATAAGTCGCATTATTCAATACTTTACAAGTATTATATAAGAAACGTGAGAAAAATAATTGTAACAATATAATTCGACACGTTTTCAAAAGTCACTAATTAAATTAATAAAGAGTTCTTGCATAAAAGTAAACACACGTTTTAAAGTTACGAATCATATAACGATGTTTGTAAAACTTTTACAAAAGTTATTATTTTGTTTATTAGTCGAGAATCATAAAATAATATTTTATAATTTAGTATTACGCGTTTTAACTAAACTAGTTGTCTCGTTCGTAAAAGTATAATTTTCGTTTGCTCAACGGGTTATAGTATAATTATAATTTGATAAATCTTAAAACTATACAACTTTGTCCTTTTATCGAGTTTCTAAACTAATAGAAGTTTTAGTGAAATTACTAAGTATAGAAATTTATATAAATTTCGACATGACTTGTCCGTTTATATGACGTTTCCCGTTTATTTACAAAATTCAATGTTTTCCCTTTAATCAATCAATGTTGCAATGTATCCGCGTGTTTTAATTTATAACTAAACGAGATCGTATAAGAAACAAAATAAATGAAACTAAACACATCGTCGCGTATTTAAACATAAGCGAATTAAACTCACCCTTAAAAACTTCGTCAGATCGCGGATAAAAACAAACCAAGGTCAACGCCACTTAGTGGGTTGCTTGGCAACGAAAACACAAAACCAAACGCACCGTTAACTGCTGTAATTCAGCAAACCAAACGCCCCTACTGCTGCAATAAAACGCAGATCCAAACGCCCCCACTCCCTGTTAAAACGCAGCAGTAAACACCCCTTATGGGCTGTTAAAACGCAGCAGCGAACACCCCTTTTGGGTGTGTATTCTAGCCGAAATAAAAAGAACAAAACGATACTAAATCAATCAAAAACGAAACAAATTAAATCAAACATAACCACACAAACTTCATGTTAATTTTTACAAAAATAAAAACCATCCAAACTCATAAATAAATAAAAAAAGAAGTGAGGTGAAGGTGGTTGTGAAAATGGTGATAGTGGCGACGT
>BQNB010063458.1:0-35675 GCA_026074375.1 Tanacetum coccineum | reverse complement strand
CCGAAATGAAATCACAAATTTTCAACAAAAGTTTGAGGAAACGTTTAGTGAGGCATGAGACCGTTTCAAGGATCTCCTTTGTGCATGCCCACATCACGGTTTTACAAAATTACAACCGATCAAGATTCCTTGAATGCCGCCGCCGGTGGTAATCTTTTGACTAAAACTCCTCGAGATGCTTTGAAAATTATCGAAAATAAGTCAAAAGTTTGCACTTTACGAAACAAACCGGTTGTTTCCAAAGTGAGTGATAATACTTCTTCTACCACGGCATGTCCATCGGAGATGGCCGCTCTTACTAATGTCGTTAATGCTATGCTTCGTCATGTTAAGACCTCACCGTCAGAGACGTCAAAGCAATTTCTAAAAGTTGTGTGACTTGTGGTGGACCGCATCCCTACTATGAGTGTCTTGCCGCCGATGGCAACACTTTCAATGCTTCTGCAGCTGCAGCAACCTATAATCATAATCAAAGATATCGTCCTCAAGGAGACCCAAATTATCATGCTAGCAATCAAATAGGACTGGTTTTCCTCCCGTGTAAAATAATCAAAACCGTTTCAATTAAAATCATGGGTACACTCAGAACCGAGGAAATAATTTCAATCAAGGTAACCAGAATTATCAAGCACTGCCTCAAGTTGGACCTTCAAACGATCTCTCGAACTACATGAAGGCAAATGACGTTAATATGAGAGTAATGCAAAATCAAATAAGCAATACGAGGTCGGAATTAAAGAAAGAGATGGATACTACGTTGACTAAAAACAATGCGTTCAAGAATGAGTTAACGAATGATATTAAGAACATGATAAGTAGTTTTTTTTCGAATGAATACCGCTTCTTCTTCGGGTTCGGGATCACTTCCTAGCAACACCGTTGCTAACCCGAGAGGTGACTTGAAGCCTTATCCCTAACACTCTCTGACACTCAAAATGACACGCTGGCAATCCTACAAGCTGTGATTGGTGGATGAGACGTGGCATCAAATCTAAGGGTTCTAAATGATTACGTGGAGAATAATCAAGATTGAAGGGCCAATATTGGTTGATGAGGAGCGTCCTAGGGTTCTGGATCCTTTCTTTGAAGGCTATATAAGGAGGCCTCCTCACACACTTGAAGGATGTCTAGTTTTTAGCTTTAGCTTATTGTAGTAACTTTTAGCTTATTGTTTTTATTTTAATGTAATTTACTTTCATCAGCTTGTACTCTCTTTAAAGATTAATAAAATTCAGTTTTCATTTAAATTGTGTTCTTAAATTGTGTTTTTACCTTTATGAAATTATGGTTTGAATGTGTTTAGATAATAGCTAATAAGCTGAATAAGCTCTTTGTTTACTTCATAAGCTAGCTATCAATCAGTTAAGCCTTAAAAAGCTTAACTGAATAAGCATTCACTTCAAATTTCACCACAAAAATACCTCAGCTCTAATTATGAAAGATAAGCCAAAAGGGGAAGGGCTTATGGACAATACCAGCTTGTTTTTAACAAACTGAAGCTTGTAGAAAGGCTCTTTTAAGCACTTTAAGTCCATGTTCAGCTGGGACAAAGGTACTTCTCATTTTTCACCTTTTTAGCTTTATTTTTCTTATTTAGCTTATACACTTGCCTATTATGCTTAATTCTGCTTATTATTTGCTCATTCATGCTTATTCTGTCCTAAACTAGCTTAAGATGCTTAGTTTATAGCTTAGGTAAACTTTGCTTTAAGATTTCATATAATCTATCCGTTTTATAGTCAAAACTGCTCATTTGCTTATCTCATTATTAAATGCTTATTTCTTTTAGATATTGTTCATATTTATCTTTAGCGCTTAGAGCTTAATCTATTTTTAAAATTAAAAGCTTATTAAGGTCGTTTACAGCTTAAAACTTGAGTTTCAAAATCTAAAGGAGTGTTTGGGTTAAGCTTCAAAATGGGTAAAATAAGGTTTAATGCTGTTTTTAGTTTGTGAGTCAATTTCAAAAGCTCAAATAAGGTCTGAGTAGTGGTTTTTATAATCTAAAAATTAGTTTTGATAAGTTTTCTAGTTTACTATCATTAACAGTTTAAGTTTGTAAGATTTGAGTTTGCTCAATAAGCTTATGGGTCAATTTTCTTAAAAAAGTATTTGAGGTGTGGTTTTTTGTGTTCTATATGTGATTCCTAATGCATCAATTCATATTGTTAAAAGTTAAATGATGTTGGAAAACCCCTCTTTGCAAAATTAGTCATGTTTGTTCATCAAATTTTCTAAAAAGGTCTCATATTGCAGACTAAATTGAGGTCTTATTTTAGCTTTACTTAATTAACTTTTTATTATTCCTAGCTTATTTTAGTCTTAAGATAATCTGTTTTCAGGTTTTAGTTGGTTAAAAGATTTTTGAGTCTTAAAATTGGTTTGCAAGTAGTCAGTTTTTTCTAAAAAGCCAAAATCATTAGTAGTTAAGTCTCTCTTCTCATAAGTCCTTTTCTAGCTTATTTCTTAGGCTTATTTTCTTATGACCAGCTATACATGTGATCAGGTAGATTCAAAGAATCTCCTTGAAAGGGTTTCTAGATTAAAGTGTAGGATCTTCTAACACAGATGTATTAGATTCACCATGCTTGCTTGTTCCCATTATTGGAACGTCTAAAAGCAGACAACACGGTAAGAGTGAATCAGATAGTTACTATCTTTCTAATTAAGTCGTCAATTCATTTACTGGACCAAAATCGATATCCAGTTATCACAAGCTTGATTCATAAGAATCTTGCAAGTCACCTACCGCAGAGCTGTTTGAGGTTGACTCTGGAAGGATTTCCATTTGTCACTTTTAATACTAAAGAGTATCACTCTGAATATTCTAGCAAGATCTCAAGGATAATGCTTAATTTAGTCCACATATTGAAAAAACAAAAACGACATCTGTGAAGCAAGCTTTTATTCTAGCTTATTTGTGATTTATCAGCAAAAAATTCTTATTTATTGAAATTCTTATTTAAATGTAATTAGAAAAGCTATTTATACAAAAAATAAATTACAAAATAAAAATGTGGGCAGTAAAGGAAGTCCCAGGTTCGAAACCAGGACCTCAACCGTAACTCAACCAACATTTTAACACACCACACACTACCATCTGCGCCCTTGGGTCTTTTGCGTTAGACTCTTGGGCCATTTGGTATTTAAGGGGTGTTTACCCTTTTAAGCTACCAGCCCTTTTGGGCTTATTTTCAACTTATTGAGATAAGCTGGTAGACTCCTTTTATTTTTTCTAAGTTTTTAACTGTTCAAAGCACTTTCCTTGAATTTTTTAGATTTTTATAAATTAGTTTAATATTTTTTTATAATATTTTTAGATTAAAACAGTTTTTAATTCATAAAAAATTAAATAAAAATCAAAAAAATCTAATTCTTTTTTCTAAAATTATTTTTAATCATTTAGGACTTTTATAAATTAAATTTGCATTTTTAGGGCTTAACTTTGATTTATTTGCTTAATTAGTTGCGTTTTAGGATTCCCGTTATCGTTTTTAGCTTTAATCCTTAGTTGCCTTATTTGTTTTGCTGCTTATTTGTTTTTTGCGTTTCATAAGAAGAAATAGAATCAAAAACCCAAAATATTGATTATTCAAATCACGCGATCACAAACTTAACCGATTCTCAATTCGAACTTCGTCGGGATACGACTCGGGAAGATTTGGTCATCACTTTTCCTAAAGTGATTTTCATTTCTTAACAGAATACTTACTTCTTATATTATTTGATAATTGGTATTTTAGTTATATATATTATATATGCTAATTTGCCCGTAGTCAATTTTTGGCGCCGCTGCCGGGGAGGTGTGTATCGAATATCGCGTTGAAGTTTGCAGATTAGTATTTGAAGACCCTTCCTCGTGAAGTTATCGTTTTCTTTTAAAACTAAAAAAAATACAAAAATATTTTATTTTTCTCGATTTATTTTCGTAGATTTATTAGAAAACCAAAAATACTTTTCCTAAAGAATTTAAAATACCAAAAAATTAAAAAACAACAAAAACAAGTTTAACTTGTGAAATCGGCTCACCTTTAGATTACAAATATAAAAGAGGTTTAAGGAGGGTTGATCCTACGAACTTCGACCCGAAAGGAGAAGGTTTTTAAAACGCTTCACGCTTACCCGCTCCTTCGCTTCTTTGTGCGTTTTCTAAAGAGCTACCTTACACTTGTTCGATTATCGGTTACAAAATTATTTTTCTTTTTATTTTTCTTATTTTTAGTGCATACGCACTCGCTCTTCATCGAATTTAATTGCCAAATCTTCCACGACTCCGAAACGTCATAATCGTACACGTTCCAAGAAAAGAGTCGAACCGTTTTCTCTTGAAGAGACTTCCGTAGTTACGATGGCCGATCAACGTACTATGGCGGAATTACTCCAAGCACCCACCGAGGGTTACGGAGATGCTATCGTTACTCTCATTATTCTCGCGGAGAATTTTGAGCTTAAACATGGACTTCTAAATCTTGTAACTTTAAAACAATTTTACGGATTTGAGAAAGAAGATCCTCATGCTCACATTCGTTGGTTTAACAAGATTACTTCCACGATTAAGTATAAAGATGTGCCTAATTCGTCAATTAAGCTTATGCTTTTTCCATTTTCTATCGAGGTGGCAGCCCAGATTTGGCTCAAAAAAGAACCCCCTCGTTCTATTCTTACTTGGGAAGATCTTGTTTCCAAGTTTATTAACCAATTTTTTCCTCCTTCCAAAACTACAAATCTCCGAAATTAAATCACAAATTTTTAACAAAAGTTTGAGGAAACGTTTAGTGAGGCATGGGACCGTTTTAAGGATCTCCTTCGTGCATGCCCACATCACGGTTTTACGGAATTACATCAACTTGATACTTTCTACAATGCTTTAAACCCAACCGATCAAGATTCCTTGAATGTTGTAACACCCCCATTTTTACAATATAGCAGCGGAAGCTAATCTGGGGTATTACTTCATGGATACAACAATCATAATCATAGAAAACGACCCAAAAGAGACGTTTATTCAAAAGATATGTTATCATTCATTATAATCAGAGTTTTTACAAAATGCAGGTCCCAAAATCTAAAACATTATGTTGAATGATAACAGTTCAGCCATCTTCGAGTCTATGCCACTCCGTGCCGCAACTTGCTTAATTACCTAAGATAAACATGCTAAAAAGGGTCAACACAAATGTTGAGTGAAATTCATCAGGTTTGAAAAGTAATAATTGAATACAAGTAATTATATGGAAATATTGGCATATTGTGATAATTATCATGGAGAAACATTATAGTATTATTATGGAAAACAGTTGAATATTATATGGTTGAATGCAAGTTACTATAATGGTAATAATTGCAACCAATACAATTATCATGGAAAATCAGGGTAACATTATTATTGCACCTAAGCTCATGACATCAATACATTAACATGGAAATCACCGTAGTGATATTAGTTAGGGACAAACATCCCCATGGAAAAGGTAACTTGCCAAGGTTACCTATTAGGACAAATATTATGCATTTGGCTACCCCAAGCATGGGTATACCAATGGGAGCCGTCACCCCCAATAGATCTATTCACAATATTCGCGTTCTCTCACCATTGTGCATTAATGCAGGATTTCATGATATGGAAATAATGGCACTGGAAGCTACTTAGGCAATAATATTTTGGTAGATACATTTAAAAAAAACACTTGCTTCATGGTTTATATCAGGTATTCAAGGTTTTTAAGTATTCAAAAGTTTGTATATGCGGGTATTGAATTTCATTAAGCCTTGAAAAGTAATCATATTGTTATAGTATATTATAAGAGTTGTAACAAGCATGTATCCCCCTCGCGGGTTTATAAAACATTCAACAGGATTGTAAAGCGAGGCTTATGAACTCTCTAGTCCTTTAAAAGTATATCAAGTGTTATAAGTATAATCGAGTATGTAATAGGTTTGTAACAAGCATGGATCCCCCTCGCGGGTTTATAAAAATATGGTATTTAAGTTAAAGGCGAGGTTTTGGAATCTCACCTGATAGATGATGTAATAATATTCTATAATGAAAGCTCACGACCTTATCACAATCTTATCAGGGATGGTTAAATAGCAATGATAGTAAACAGCCACGTCACGTAACCTGAGGTAAATTGTTGAGTATTAGGAAGATTGTACTCTTAAACTTTAGTTTTTATAGAGTTATAAGTTTGATTTGAAGAGTTTTGGAATTTTTGTGAATACCTGTTCGGGCCATCATAATTCAGAAGTCATTCGAAATCTAACATTTACATATTAACATTTACATTGCAAGTATATTCGAAATCTAAGCATTGAATTCCCTAAAAAACCCTAAAGTGCCAATTTGATTTACCCGAGCCCCATATTTATTCATTTTAGACCTCGTTTAACCCAATACCACAATTTTCCTAATCTTGCTTAATTACTGATTTACAGACCTTAAGAACATTTTTTATAAATCCCTTATCATTAATCATGATAATACACACACCAAGAAATACTTGTGAAAATCTTTGCACGTAGTCCAAATCTGACCCGCCGGTTAACATTGCCTCCATTTTGACCTTTTTTGTACCTTAACCCATGTGCAAACCACCTCACTAGATCCTTCTAGACTGTCCTTAAGCTGCTTATTCAGCAGCTCTTGACCTTTCCTCCATGTCACGGATAGACGGCCACTTGGAGTCTCTTTTCCTTCCTTATCAGCCTCAGGCAGCAAGAAGAAACCAAGCCAACACTTCAAACCTATGAAACTAGTCTCCACACCTACCAAAATATAGCTTGTACACCTTATTCTTGCCTCCTCCTAATGTGCCAAGGACTAGAGGATAGACCTTTGCTTACTACCCTTTGATGCCCAACGAGCTATAAATTGAGGGCTTGTGTGCCCATTAGTACTCGCACCCCACCTTCTCCTCTCTCAAACCCATTAGGCGCAAGCCTTTGCCCCCATATGATCCTAGGATCATTCAAGAAGGCTAAGAAGCGAAGATTTGAAAATTTGAAGCCCCAGGAATAAGATACAAGGCATACGAGTGGAAATACTACCCGAAACGACCCCTTTCCACCATTTTTGATCATTGAAGCTCAAACCCAGGTTTTGAATGTTCTACTTTGATACTACACTCTTATAATGTTCATATGATCCTAAATATACTCTTGTTAAGGTTTCATAACTCAATTCATGCTCATTTTCCATTTTGATCCAAAACCGTACGCAAATAGGTCCTTGGAGTTTGCATTTTTACGACTTTGGTCCTTCAACTTTGAAAGATATACCAAGTAAACCTTGGACTTTGAAAAGTGACATAATAGATCCCTGGAGTTATAACTTTGATAAAATGACACTTTTAGTCCTTTTAGTTATAAGTTTCCGAAAGTTACGATATATACCCCTTGCATGGATTATAATTACAAAACATGTCCAAATTGCCATGCAAGCTTAGTTTAACATTTCAATAGACATTTATAAGTTATAATAAACTAAAATATGAAGTTTTAACGCAACACAAGTTTAAAATAACGATTCGTTAAGCTAGGAAGCAAAACGGGTCAAATTAGGGTTTCAAAACGTAAACGCGCGGGTTTTAAGGTCAAATTCTCTTATAACTTATCAAAGTACTTATTTTAACATTATAATAGCTTATTAGGATTGATTATAACAAAAGTTTACAAGTTTAACCCATAGTTTAAGTAAAAACATGAAATTAGGGTTTCGGGTGTACGGTTTTGGATCAAAAAGGTATAACACATAGGTTTTTGAGTTCAAAGCTTTATATTATGATTTTAGCAAGATCATATGAACATTATAACGTTATAAAAGCAGATCATAAGCTTAGAGAACCTGGTCTTGAGCTTATGGCTTGGAAACGGGTCAGAATCGGGACTTTCGGCTTCGTACGCCTAGAATAACGACTCCCGGGCTTCGTTTCTTGGTTTCTTTTGCTTCCTTTCTGAACTTGAGCCTTCTTAAGATCACTTAGGATCTATTAGAGCAAAGTATTGCTTCTATGTAAGGGTTATAGAGGAGGAAGTGGGGGATGAAGAAAAATGAACACATAGGAGTCCTATTTATACCCATTTGAAGGTATAAGGAGTAAGCAAGGGTTATGATCTGGTTAGGACACATAGGAGGTCTAGAGGGTGATGAGGAGGGGCTAGTAGATGTGGTGTATAAGCTAGGAAGTAGCTTTGGTGAGGTGTTTTGGTCTTGGTGATGCCGCGGCTGAAGTAAGCAAAAGAGAGGCCATGTGCTTTTAATTTTGACCAAGGAATGGTCTAAGTAGGTGAATAAGCTGCTTAAGGGATTCTAGAAGAGGTTCACATAAGTTATTTGCACTTGGAATGGTTTGAAATGGGTCAAAATTGAGTATGAAAGGGTTCGGGCTGTTTTGGGGTTCGACTAGGGTTTCACAAGTTTTCAAGTCTTTATTTCGTGTATAGATGATTAAGGATAGTTAATATATGTATCCAAGGTCTGATATAGGAAGGATTAGCAAAGATTAGCAATTGGTTTGGGTTAAAACGGATTAGAATTGAAGAAATGAGGTCACGGGCTTGATTAGGGCACGTTTAGGGTTTTCTTGACTTTCTTGGTTTATATTTTGCATACTCTTGATTAGGAATGATGGAATATAGATCCTAGAGCTTAAATAAAGTATTATCAATGAAGTTTGATCATTGGTTTTAGTTAAAATGGGTTGAAATTGAAAGATAAGACGTAGCTTGGAATTAGGGTTCATATAAGGCTTTTAGGGTTTTCTAGCTTTGTAATTCTCGTACATTGTTGAAGCAAGGATGGTTAATGATGGATAAAGGTTTGTAAACTCATTTTATGGGTTTACAATGACTCTTGGTTGCTTACTTGAGAATGAGATGGTCTGAAAATGAGTAAACGGGTCAAAATCACAATTAGGGCACGGTTAGGGGTTTTCGGGATTCGTTTCTTGTATAATTGAAGTAGAATGATGAAATGATAATGGATTATGATTTAGAATGTTGTAATTTATATTATTATAGCTTATTTAAGTATTGGTTTTAGGTTTACAATGGATAAAAACAAAGAAATGAGTCATGGTTTAGAAACTAGCTCGGTTTTAGGGTTTAGGGTTTTGAATTAGGGTTTTGACTGTAAAAAGATGTATAAAAGTTTATGAATAGAATAATTGGTGTTTACACATTGTATATTGAGTGTAGTAGCTTGTACACAAGTGGTGATGAAGAAGAATGAAAATGGAGGTAAAACAACTATTTTAGATATCATGCTTAATGACTTGTACATTGTGCTTTGAAAACTTATACTTGACTTAGAGGGAGTTTATATTTCAAATGAGATGTTATGTTACTTGTATATATGCTTTAGTAGCTTGTACATTCACTTTAGATATTGACCTTTCATGGAATTTAGGGTTTAGAGGTATACGATAACGGTTTAAAGCCCGTTTTGATATAACATTGCGAATAGTACATTATAGGAATAATGTACCTTGTAAAAAGAATATGATGATATTGACTTGACATGTTATGAGGTTTGCTTCACATATATGAAGATAGGATTTCCATAGATAGTTTGCGTGAGCTTGTCTACTTTAGTTATGACATACTAAGATATATATATAAGTAATGTAATAAAGCAAAAAATTTCCCCGTACAATTGTGATAATAGTAAAATAGGTTTTTGCATTTGATGAAAATTCTTAGGTTGTTATAGTCTCCACCCCTTATAGAAATCTCGTCCTGAGATTTAGTCGAAAGTTATAGTGGTATTGTTTGGAAATAGATGTAGGTACTGGGCATGAATTTGATTTTTATGTTAGGTTAATCTCGGTTACAAGTCCACGTGTGTGATGCATTTATAATTATGTTACGTACCATAATTATAATTACTTCTTTTCACACGTCTACTTATTTTCAAGACTACACCTCTTGATGACAGTCAATAGAATTTCTCTTGATTTTGATAGAACCTGGGTGGATAGAATATGTTGCGCTACTCAGATCGTAAAGAATCGTTATTCATTAACCTTTAAAAGTTAACATCAAATAAGAATGATATCACTAGTCTTTGTTAAATTTTTCATACCTAGTGGTATTGAAATCATTTGACATTGTATAGATTCTTGTGTGTTTCCTTGTTATTACGTTGCAGAATATAACAGAAAATTTTAGAATACGAAGATCATGGAATGAGTGATGTTAAGGAATGATTATGAATTTGTAAGAGAGTTGCTAATCATGTGAGATACAGATTTTGAAATGAACAGATGATGAAGGTAATAATGATAATGTTTAAGTGAAGAAAAGGAAAGTATTTGTACAAACGGATTGAAAGAAACTTGTTTGTACACTTAAGCCTACTTATTTATAATTAAAAAGAAGCGTCCAACTCCTTGTAACTGAGAACTTATAAATTCATAGTTCGGAGATTTATCATTTCCTTATTCAATGAGAAGATTCTAATTCTATTTCAATAGGATGTCATAAAATCGTCTTACCTAAGAATAAAAAAACATGATTATGGTAATTGTAGAAAATGATAGGATCATGAATGGTTAGATTTAATATTGAGATGCACTGATTGTACTGAGCCCATATATCGAGATGAAAATTTATGTTGCAAAGGTATGAGGAGCGTATTCTAGAGTTTGTGTATGATAGAATTGACAAATAATGTCGAGTTTTGATACCACCAGATAACAAGATGTAACAGAATTATCTATTTATTATTTCATAGATAACTTTACATATGAAAAAGAGTTGATACTTATGTTACATGTCTCGAGATTTGGTTGAGAGATAGAGTGATGTTTGGAAACAGAAGTTCTTAGTTTCTAGTCTGATGGCCTACTTTATGGCAATTCTGACACGTGACAGTGCACGATCCTGTATGATGCAGAGTACACTTCTTACAAAGGGGATGAGGTCCATTATATCCATGATTTCCATTATCCTTAAAGATTTCCTGCCTTCCATTTTGTTGCTGATGGTGATCATTGTTGACTTAAGCCTATTTATTATAATTAACACTTACAAACAGAAAGTGTCCAAACTCCGTTGGTAAACTGAGAATTTATAAATTCATGAGTTTCAGGGATTTTATAATTTCCTTATTCAATAAGAAGCATTTCTAATTCATTTCAAGAAACATCATAAATCGTCTTACCTAAGCATAAAAACACGATATGGTAAAGTGTAGAAAATGATATGATCATGAATTGATTGTACTGACGCCCATATAATCGAGGATGAAAATTTATGTTGCAAAGGTATGAGGAGATATTTTAGAGTTTGAGTATGATAAATCGATAATTGTCTAGTTTGATAAGACCACCGATAACAAGATGTAACGAATCATCCATTTCATAATTTCATGGATAACTTTACATAGACTTTACATATGAAAAAGAGTTTGATAACTTATGCTAATATCTTGTAGTAGAATAAAAGTAACAGACGACGAGGATTGATGATTGGGGTTTTTAGATTGAAGAAGATTCTGATGAGAGTTGAATATCCTCGAGAGTTGTTTCTAGGGTAGAAATCCTAAAGTGAACAAAAGCAAGCTCATTTCTAAGTATGCTTTCCTGTGGCCCTGTTATTTGCTTTGAGAACATCTGATTCGCATAATGCTCCTTTCTTTCCACATCGGCATTACAAGTTACGATACCGTTTGTAGATTGATTTCAAGGTGGTTTTGTTTCTTCTGAGCAAGTTCCTGGTCAGATGACCTACTCTGTTGCAAGTCCGGCACTTGACAGTACAAGGACCTATGTGATGTAGGGTGCATCTTTCACACAAAGGATGATTTCCAGTATACCCATTGGTGGCAGTATAAACTTTGAAGGTTTCTTGTCTTCTATGCTGCTGTTGGTGGTAATGGTTGTTTTTGTTGTGGTTATCTGGGTAGTTATTTTTGTTAATGTGATTGTTGGAATGATTATTGTTGTTGTGTTTGGGATAGTTGTTGTTGGTGGTGTTTCCTCTATCTTCAAACTTTCTTTTGTGATCGTTGATTCCTTTTCTTGCTACTGGAGTTCCGCTTGTCCCGGTGTTCTTGTTAGTATTGTCAGTATTTGCCATTGATGCAGCTTGTGTTTTCAGAGCTGAGGAAATGCCATCATTAATTAGTTGCCGGATGGAAGCTAAAGTTATGGCTGGTGTTTCAAATGTTGACGTCCTTTTGGGAGGCATTCTATAAAACACAAGGAATAACCGCGTATAAGAATGACATCATAAGTTTTGGAAGGTAATACTTAAAAGAAAATGTGATGCTTAAAATGCTTAAAGAGAAATGCTTATTTTTGAATTTTAAGCACTTAGGTTATGGTATGATTCATGAAGACAAAGAAAATGATGCAATTAGGTGGAAATAGATAGATGAAGGAGCCGATAAGTTGGAAACCAAACAGATACAAATAGGATTGCCTTATAAATAACTTGCCTTCTACTGTACTAGACAAGATTTTGACAAGTTCGTTTTTATTTATACCACACATCTCATGCTAGGATAAAGACTATAACATTCTAGAGTTGATATTCAGAGCCGGTAGGATGACATCCTAAAGATCCCTCCTGATCTGTTTTGTACGAGCTTTGATTTTCTCAATGATTTTGTTCCAAGGATCCTAAATGTCTGTAGTAAGCCTCACACAACGCCACTCTCCTTTCCTAATTGCGACATTATTGAGACGCCCTAACAGAGCTTGGATCTTCATCTTGACACATTCTTTCACGAATAGACACACCTCGTACGCTACGTGATACATTATATATCTATCATCATTCATCCATGTCACTGATATCGAGTCTTTACACTACTTGAGCGCTCATTTCTGTACACAACCTGATAATGCCCTTAGCTAGATAATTATATGTTGCACTTATACTTTCTAACTTCGTGTTTTTGTAAGGCAATAATTTGACGTATGATCCATCCCTTGGGTGCCTGCGCCCCAAACGAGGGAGAGCCTACATCAAGGGGGAGTCTTGAAATCGTCGAATTCTTTCTTTCTACAACAATTCGACGATCATCCTTTTTGAATTCGACAAAAAGGGAGAGAAATGGAATGAAACTCATTAATAATTTGAAACCTTTAACTTTATACAAAATGAGTTTATATTTTGTCATCATCAAAAAGGGGGAGATTGTTAATACAAATAATGTCTAAAAACATTATTTATATTTTTCGACTTCTCAACGTTTTGATAATAACAAAATGTAAAAACGTTTACAATAAAAATAAACGTTTACAAATTATTAATCGTAAAATTCCATTTCTAAGATTAATGATCACTTAAGGTATGTACAAACAAATCATTAAGCATGATTAGCTGAGTGCAAACAAATATTTCTTTCTTAACCATTACATTTTCACAAAAGTATTTCAACAAAATAAAGAATACTTTTTAATAAAAGAAAATATTTTAATTAAATAATAAAATTTGCATATGGTTTTCCCTCCAAAATGGAAACTTCCATACCAGATACAACCTTCCCCACAAAAAGACAAAAACAGGAGCGAGAAATCTCTAGAGTCGGACCGACCTATTATAGGGCGTTGCGCCCCTAGATATTATTTGGGACCGACTTTACGCCGGGAAATACCGCTGCAGCTAGCCTTTGGTAGAATCCAGTCTATAAAACACATGCACTATTTATTGGTAGAAAACACAAACCGATCTTTGAATACATTTTCTATTCTTTTCTTTCTCTCTCTAAAAACCTCTTATTCTCTCACTAAATCTCTTGATCCCCTAACATCGTGATTTTACATTTCAAGTGATCTAATCTCTTCTTCTCCATAATCTATCCAAGTGGCAAGAAGAAGAACATTCGTATTCCGCTCAAGAAACGAATTGTTTATATTAATTGACCTCTTATCCTCTCCTCTTCCTAAAGTATCAAATCACTATTGTAATCTATCGGTTTTTATTGTTACAGTTATTTGGGTAGTTATTTTTGTTAATGTGATTGTTGGGGTGGTTATTGTTGTTGCGATCATTGGGGTAGTTGTTGTTGTTGGTGTTGTTCCTTCTATCATTGATCTTTCATTTGTGATCATTGGTTTCTTGCATAGAATTACACTTTATTATTTGGTCCATTAGTCTGTGACCTATGTTGGTGGCTTCTTCCAGAGTCTAAGGTTTTGAAGCTGTAACATTTCCTTCAATGCTTTGCGGTAGTCCCCCGATGAAAGCTTCCATAAGTTTCTCAGAATTTGGAACCATGTTTGGATATAAGAATGCTAGTTCTTGGAATCTTCTAATATAAGTCTTGAGATCACTTCCATTTACAGTTAGACCATAAAATTCATCTTCTATTTTCTTGATCTTAGTTCGAGGATAGTACTTGTTCGTCAGAAGCCTTTTTAACTCAGTCCAGGTGATTTGATTAGCTTGCTCTATTCCCATAGGCTGGGCATGTGCATTATACCAGGACAAGGCATCATCAGTTAAAGTACTAATAGCAAATGTTACTTTATTTTCCTCAGCACATCTGCTTCGTGAGAATACTGATTCGGTTCGTTTAAACCAGCGAATAAGGCCTACTGCTCCTTCCGTACTATTAAAGCAAAAAGGTTGACAGATGATAAATTCTTTGTAGTTTCCCATTTTCACTGCAGGAGTTCCACTAAGATTGTTAGGATTACTAGCACTTGCTATGGCAGCAGTCTGTGCTTCCACGGCTGTAGTAAGATCAACAATCAGTTGCCGGATGGCATCCAAAGTTATGGCTGGTGTTTTGGATGTTGACGTCCTTTTGGGAGGCATTCTATCAACATAAGAGAACATGTAGTAAGAATGACATCACAAGTTTAGAAAAGGTAATACTTAAAGAAAATGTGATGCTTAAAATGCTTAGAGAAATGCTTATTTTTGGATTTTAAGCACTTAGAAGTTATGGTATGATTCATGGAGACGGAGATAGTGATACAAATGATGGAAATGATGATGAAAGAGAGAGATAAGTTGGAATAATAAGGTATGAAATGGGATCGCCTTTATAAATAACTTGCCTTTTTACTGTACATAGTCAAGATTTGACAAGCGTTTTTATTTATACCACACATCCCGTGGCTAAGGGTAAAGTTATAACTAGTCTAAGAGTTTGATGATTTTGAGCTAGTAGATGACATCCTAAAGATCTTCCTGATTTGTTTGGTGACGAGCTTGGATTTTCTCAATGATTCGTTCAAGATCAGAAATTCTGTAGTGAGCAAAGGCAATCTTATCCTTTTGCCCTAACCGTTTCTTTTGAAGTTTGATAATCTGAGTACGGATTTCCTTGAGTTCGGTCTTTAGTTCGTTACCATTAATACGTCCTTTTTCCATTTTCTCAATGTGGTGAAGATAGAGTTCATCTAAATAATTTAAGATATCTTTGACTTGTTTCTCATGATGTTTAGATACATCTTAATTGAACATTTTCCTATTTTAAATATCCGAGGAGGGGTAGGAGTATAAACTGAGGAAGATGGTGATACCAAATTACAAGTTTGATTCTGAGATGAATTAAATAACGTAGTTGAGGAAGAAGATGGAGAATGGATTCGCTTCTTAGGTGGTAGTAGTTCTTCAGGGACAAAGAAATATCGAGGATCAAATAGTGGTGATGGTGGTAATACCGGAGATAGAGTTAAAATAGCTGGTGGAGTAATAGGATCGTGTGATGAAATAGGTAATTCCTTAGCATAAAATGTTTGTACGTTCTTCAAATAAGGATTATTGTAGAAGGATGAGAATACTGGTGGAATCATATTATCTGTAGAGTTTTCTAAAGAGTTAAAAGATTTGCTTTCCGATGAAGGTGGGAAATAATCCGATGAGACCGAAGTATAGTTAAGAATATTCATAGAGGAAAAAGCATCCTCAATATCGGAAGTAGAGTGGTTGGGAGAAGACTTCATTCTGATAACAACCCAGTTTGTAAATAACATAAGTTATTTATGTAATAGTATAATAGATATGTATCTTTACGTACTTGTTCCGGAATGTAGTGGCACGGAGGACTTTGAAGGCTGAAAAATGAAATGTGGTTATAGGTAAGGTTTTTGACCTTGTTCTCTATAACCATGGCACTGATACCAATCTGTAACACCCCCATTTTTACAATATAGGAGCGGAAGCTAATCTAGGGTATTACTTCATGGATACAACAATCATAATCATAAAAAATGACTCAAAAGAGACATTGTTGGAAAAATTTAGTTATCATTCATTATAATTAGAGTTTTTACAAAATGCAGGTCCCAAAATCTAAAATATTATGTCTGAATGATAACAGTTCAGCCATCTTCGAGTCCATACCACTCCGTACCGCAACTTGCTTAATTACGTGAGATAAACATGCTAAAAAGGGTCAACACAAAGGTTGAGTGAAATTCATAGGTTTGAAATGTAATAATTGAATACAAGTTATCATAATGGAAATATTGGCATTACAAGGATAATTATCATGGAGATCTGTGTTATTATGGAAAATGATTAAATTCAAGTTATCATAATGTTTATAATTGCAACGAATACAATTATTATAGAAAAATCAGGGTAACATTATTATTGTACCTAAGCTCATGACATCAATACATTAACAGGGAAATCACCGTAGTGATGTTGGTTAGGGACAGATATCCTCATGGAAAAGGTAACTTGCCAAGGTCACCTATTAGGACAAATATTATGCGTTTGGCTACCCCAAGCATGGGTATACCAACGGGAGCCGTCACCCCCAATAGATCTATTCACAATATTCGCGTTCACTCGCAATGCAGGTAATTAATGATTCATGATATGGAAATAATGGCACTGGAAGCTACTTAGGCAATAATAAATCTGGATAGCATACATTTAGAAAACACTTGCATTCATGGTTTATATCACGTATCACAGGTTTATAAAGTATTCAAAAGATTGAAATATAGGGTTATGAATTCATTAAGTCTTTGAAAATTAATCACATTGTTATGAGTATATAAAAGAGTTTGTAACAAGCATGTATCCCCCTCGCGGGTTTATAAAACATTCAAATGATTGAAAAGCGAGGCTATGAACTCACCTGGTACGTAGATGTAATAAATATTCTGAAATGAAAGTTGACGACCTTATCACAATCTTAACCGGGGAATGTTGATATAATAAAATGATAGTAAACAGCCACGTCACACAACCTGAGTAGAATATGTCAAGTCTTAGGAAGATTGTACTTCAGAACTTTGGTTTAAGAGTTATGAGTTTGATTGAAGAGTTTGGAATTATTGTATCACCGTTCGGGCCATCATATGTTAGAAGCCATTCTATAAACGTTTGAGGAGCGAGGGCACTTTAAATCGTAAACCCAATCACTCAGTCAGAACGTAATATCGAGATGGAACATCTTAATATGAAGCTCCCTAGTATTGTGGTACAATATAGCTTCCGGATGATCGGTTTTAAGCGTTTTAATCAATATTTGGAAATGTTAAGCACGAGAAGCGTTAATTAAAGTTATGTCATATAATGTTTTGGATATGATTTTATACTTTTTCAAAATGTTACATTTTAGACCCTAGGGTTTGAAAAAAATTGCAAATAGGTTCTTGGAGTTTGCATTTTTACGACTTTGGTCCTTTAACTTTGAAAGATATACCAAGTAAACCTTGGACTTTGAAAAGTGACATAATAGATCCCTGGAGTTATAACTTTGATAAAATGACACTTTTAGCCCTTTTAGTTATAAGTTTCCAAAAGTTACGATATATACCCCTTGCATGGATTATAATTACAAAACATGTCCAAATTGCCATGCAAGCTTAGTTTAACATTTCAATAGACATTTATAAGTTATAATAAACTAAAATATGAAGTTTTAACGTAACGCAAGTTTAAAATAACGATTCGTTAGGCTAGGAAGCAAAACGGGTCAAATTAGGGTTTCAAAACGTAAACGCGCGGGTTTTATGTTCAAATTCCTTCCTTAATCAACAAAGTGGTTATTTTAACATTATTAAAGCATGGTAGGATAGGTTATAACAATATTTAACCATTATAACATTTAGTTTTATGAAAAACGCGAAATTAGGGTTTCAGGTACGGTTTTGGATAAAAAAGGCATAACACTTAGGTTTTTGAGTTTAAAGCTTTATATTATGATTTTATCAATATCATATGAACATTATAATGTTACATGGGCAGATTATAAGCTTAGAGAACCTAGTATTAAGCCTATGGCTTAGAAATGGGTCAAAATCAGGACTTTTGACTTTGTACGCCTAGTATAACGACTCCGAGGCTTTGTTTTCTTCAGGGCTTTACTTCTAGAATGTATTTTATGATAATAGGATCATATGGGAGCAAAGGATTTCTGCCTTATGGGTTTGAGAAAGAAGAGATATGGTGCGAGTTTAGATGAAGGATGTATGCCTCTATTTATAGGTAAATCTCAACTTAGAGGCCAAGGAACTCATATGATCTATTCATGGACTTGTGGAGGGTCTAGTAGGTGATGTGTGGGAGCTATGGTGTGAGTTGTACAAGCTAGAATGATAGATTAATATGTTAGATAGGCTAAATGCTTGCCACGGCTGATACAAGTTCAAAAGGGTTTATGTGGCCTTGATTTTGGCCATGGGATTGTTAAACCATGTAGGTAAGCTGCTCCGAGGTTTCTAGAAGGAGTTCACATAAGAACTTTGCACTTGGAATGGTTTAAAATGGGTCAAAATTGATGGTGAAGGGGTTCGGGCTGTTTTAGGGTTCGACTAGGGTTTCACAAGTTTTCAAGCTTGTATTTTGTGTGTACTTGATTAAGGATAGTTAATATATGTAGCCAAGGTCTTATATGGGAAGGATTCACAAATATTAGCAATTGGTTTGGGTTAAAACGGATTAGAATTAAAGAAATGAGGTCATGGTTTGATTAGGGCACGTTTAGGGTTTTCTTGACTTTCTTGGTTTATATTTTGCATACTCTTGATTAGGAATGATGGAATACAGATCTTAGAGCTTAAATAAAATATTATCAATGAAGTTTGACCATTGGTTTTAGTTAAAATGCTTTGAAATTGAAAGAATAAGCCGTAGCTTGGAATTAGGGTTCATATAAGGCTTTTAGGGTTTTCTAGCTTTGTAATTCTCATACATTGTTGAAGCAAGGATGGATAATGATGGATAATGGTTTTTAAACTCATTTTATGGGTTTAAAATGACTCTTGGTTGCTTACTTGAGAATAAGATGGTCAAAAAATGAGTAAACAGGTCAAAGTTACATTTAGTGCACAATTAGGGTTTCTTGGATTTGTTTCTTGAATAATTGAAGTAGAATGATGAAATTATGAGGGAATGATGATTGAACATGATTGATAATGTTGTAAATTAAGTTATTAAAACTTATTTGGGTATTGTTTTAGGTTTATAATGGATAAAACCAAGAACCAGGTCATGGTTTAGTATTTTGCTCGGGTTAGGGTTTTAGACTTTTGAATTAGGGTTTTGAGTGTAAATATGTGTGTGAAGGGTTATGAATATAATAATTAAGGTTTACACATTCTATAATGAGTATAGTAGCTTGTACATAAGTGGTGGTGAAGAAATTGGTATGAAAACGGAGGTAAAACGGCTATTTTGGAGATCATGTTTAATGACTTATATATTGGGATTTTAAGGACTTATACCTTTCTTTGGATAGAATGTATATTCATATGAGATGTTATGATACTTTTACATGAGCTTTAATAGTTTGTACATTTACTTTAGATATTAATCTTTAATGGAATTAGGGTTTAGAATAATGTACATTACATGAATAACGTTGAAGCCCGATTTGATATAACATTGCAAATAGTACATTATATGAATAATGTACCTTGTAAAAAGTATATGATGATATTGAATTGACATGTTATGATGTTTGCTTGACATATATGAAGACACGATTGCCATAGATAGGTTGCGTGAGCTCGTCTACTTTAGTTATGCAAGTTATATTATATATTGAGATATTGTCAATACAAGTAATGTAATAAAGCGAAAAATTTCCCCGTACAATTATGATAATAGTAAAATAGGTTTTGTATTTCATGAAAATTCTTGGGTCGTTATAGTCTCCACCCATTACAGAAATCTAGTCCTGAGATTTAATTAAAAGTTATAGTGGTATTGTTTAGAGATAGGTACTGGGTATGAATTTAGGTTAATCAAGGTCACAAGTTCACGTGTGTGATGCATTTATAATTATGTTAACTCCCATCTTCCGGTACAACAGCCCGTTAAGAGAGTTGTTTTTTGTTAAAGTCGGCAAAATATACATATAAAACTTGAACATAAATACAACCACACAACGACACATCCAATTTTTTGTGCCGCTGCGGAGTGAAAATTTAAAATCTTGATTTTTATTTGATCTTATGGTATTTAACATTATAATAATCTAACCCATAAGATAGTGTAATTTTAGATTATAGTTAAATTTTATATAATCTAATTATTTGCTTGAATATTTTTAGTTTATTGTTTTGTGTGTTTAATGGTTATTCTAATACACAGTTCCTCAGACTACACCTGATATAACTGCGATCCACTTCCATTGGATATGACATATCCAACTTTCTAGTGCAATACAGCGTATTCGTCCAAAAAGATTAATACGGCGTATTCAGATCCATTGAATACGACGTATTGAGCATCTGATATAGTATCACTAACTGTTTTTTCGCATTTGATTTCCATATATCTGTGTTTTCTTTCTCACGAGCCTATCCTACTGATTGTTTATCCATTGTTTCAGGTAGTGCATGACAAGGAGTTCGACTAAGGAACTATTTACGCCCTTTAAGGAACCAGAACAAGAATTTCGATCATCTAGGAAGATTCTCAAGACACAAAGTCTTGACGAATCAAGATCACCTGAATTCAATCTATTTTCTGATTTAGAAGAATATTCCGAGGAAGAAGTTGCGGAAACAATGGCAGAAACCATGGAACAATACATGAGCAAAACCCGAGCTGATCATGGATCTTGAGAATTTCAAGGCCTAAAATAATGACAAAGATAGCTTTGAAACTACAAGGCCAATTTCTTAAGGACTACCGTGACAACACCTTCGGCGTTGATCATACAGATGCGAACGACGACACATTGATATAAGCTTTTGAGATTGTCGATTTATCCATATCCCTTATATAAACCAGACCAAGCTGATTCTTAGAGCCTCCCTATGTCCCTAACTGTAGCCGCGAGTCTGTCTAGAAACTAAACCATTTGGTTCATTATAACATGGGAAGATCTAAAGACAAAGTTTCCAAAAAAATATTGTCCACCTGCTTGAACTGCGAAGAAAATGGAGGAGATCAACAACTTTCAGCAAGAACTGGATGAAACCCTATACCAAGCATGGGAGTGATTTAAAGAACTCTTGATGAAGTGTCCTCAACACTATTTAATAGAGATGCAGGAGTTTCAATCCATCTTGTATTATAACGAATTGATGTCCCAACAGACAATACTTGAATTCCAAAAAGGATCATACCATCTAAACCGCTGCCGATGCAAAAGTAGCCATCTAAGAAATGGTTGAATACTCTCAAAAATGGCACAATGGAACATCTAGGACAAGAAGTACTGATACTTCTGACGGATTGGCTGTGATTCAAGCACAACTTAATAATCTTGGAAGAGAAATCAAGATGGTAAATGAAAAGGTTTATGTTGCTCAAGTGGGATGTGAACAATGTAAAGGACCCCACTACACCAAAGATTTCCCACTCAAAGAAGAAGGTAAAACCCTCAAAGAAGCTTACTACACTCAATTTGGTGGACCTTTCCAAGGAGGGGGATATAAAGCAGCATCTCCAGGTTTCTACCAGAGGAACAATGCAAACCCTTCGTATCAAGAACGAAGATAATCTATGAAAGAAACCCTGAGCATGTTTATGAGTGAATCAACAAAAAGACATGAAGAAAACTACAACATGATTAAAGAAATCTGAGCTTCGCCGGATACTGCCGTACGAAACCAATGAGCTTCGATTAAAACTTTGGAGATTTAAATCGGGCAAATAAGCAAGGTATTGCAGGAAAGAGGATTTCAAAGCCTACATAGCTCTACTGAAGCCAACCTGAGAACATGTCAAGTTTATCTCACACTGTTTAAGTTAATTCAAACCCGATACACGTATTAGATCACCCCAATACGCCGTATCTACCCACAAAATAGAAGACTAATGTTCGAGTCAAGACAAACAACAATCACGTTTCCAAGTTGTTTAAATGATTACTACTGTGAAGAAAAGAAGGGATCATATAGACCACAATTCTTGGAAGCTTACTCATATGGAGCTTCACATATTGATAATTCCATACCCCGAAAGGAGAAAAACCCAGGAAGTTTCACTTTACCTTTGCTTTGATAATGCCCTTGCTGACTTAGGAGCTAGCGTAAATGTCATGCCTCTCTCAACCTACCTTAACTTAGGTTTAGGCGAATTAGCTCACACTAAGTTGACAGTTGAATTAGCAGATAGGACACTAAAATATCCAAAAGCAATTGCTAAAAACGTGCTAGTAGGTATTGGTAAGTTTCTTTTCCCCATAGACTTTATAATTCTTGATATGCCCGAGGATATCTAAGTGCCTTTGATCCTCAAAGACCCATTGTTTGCCTACCGCCCACGCTAAGAATTATGTATCAAAAGGAAGATTACTTAGAGGGTTAGGGAGGAGAAAATTGTTTCAAAAGTGTTAAACTCTGCAGTAGTTTTGATTAAGAGGGTCTACATGTTAGGTTTAAGAGAAAGAATGGAACTTGATTTAGAAGCTAGGCTAATGGGAAAGACTTTGGTGTTAAATAGATCATTAGACCCTTTATATAGAGATTACATCAAATTGAATGATCTTAATATACCATTAGAACTTAGGAGAAATCAAAGTTGATAATTTAATGCCCACCATTATGAAGGTTGAGGTACTGAACCGAGCCCATGATTGACATAATCAAGACTAGGAATAATGAAAATTTTGTTGAGTACCCTAGTTTTTTTGACTTTGACCGGAAGATCCATATTGATTGTGCCTACAACTTAAGATTTTCGTGCATGATAGGTTTCGAGCATGTAAATGCTAATTTTTTCCTAATTTTGTCCGTTAATGTGATGTCTAGGGAGTTCTATAATTCTATAATAAAGGACAAAGTTGAATACAAAGGAAAGAACATAGTTGGAGCTTTTATGAATGTACCTATTTTTCTCAGAAAATTTTCTGTTGTAACTCATTTTGTAGTAGTGGAAAATATGGATGGCTACCGAGATCAAGACATGGGAGATATTATCTATAAGATGAACCGTTCTAACAAAGCTACATGTCGTAGTAAGCAAAAAGATTTGAAGGGGTTTACTCCTACCACAAGTAGTGATAACGTGACTTACCAAATGGCGCGATCACGTCCAAGGTTTAAACATCTATCCAATGCCCAATGCAACAAGATCAAGCTGTTACTAAAGGTGAGTTTGCACGATAAGCTGAATGGAATCTCGCATCCATACCAAAAGCTCAAAAGTTTCTACAAGGGGGTCTTGAACTTAGGACCCGAATATGTCTGCAACAGACACATAAGTCAACACTAATGGTTTGACTAACCTGCTCAAGTCACGGTTGTTACAACGATGATTCGACGAGTATAAGCAAAGATGCATGCCGCACATACCAAGAAATCTTTTGTATGATGGACGAAGGATGCATGGTAACAAGAGCCGAATGAAGGAAGTTGAAGAAAAAGTATAACTTGAAGACTTAGCTGTAAGTAAAAGTGCTTCCCATGAGACAACCCGGATTGTTATTTATTTTTGTCGTGTCTGTCTTCCCAGACATCAATAAGGTGTATCCGCTCCATACCATACGGCGTATTGAATGTTTGGACGCTATCGGTCCTTTAATTTATGCACTTTAAAACATTATTGTCAGTTCTATCTATACGACGTATTCATGCACATGATACGACGTATTCGGCAGACTGACCCATATTTAGATACTTTTCACAGGTCTCTATATGGCGTATTCCATTTATAGATACGGCGTATTAGTCTCCTGTACAGATTAGTTTATTTATAATTAACCGTAGGTACCGAGATAGGAGTGCAGTGGTTTTTCCTATATTTTGCACAGGACCTCGCTGCAAAGAAATCGACAATGTTGGTGAAGTATCTACAATCTAGAATTCTTGCTTATTAAATCTACATGCAGAATCTACCAAGCAAAATATCAGGAGAGTTTCTCATTCTAATTCTTTTAATTCATGTTTTTAATGTTTTATCTATACAACGAGGACGTTGTATAATTCAAGTGGGGGGATTGGAATTAGAATGCATACTTGTCATATTTTTCACACTAAAATGCTTAAAGTATGCTCAAATTTAAAATTATTTTTTTCAAGCATACTTTTGTGAAATTACTTGTTATATAACCCGCACACAATAACCCTTTTTAGATATTGTGAGGATTTAACCTTATCCATTTCCAAATATTTACCCAAATTCTACAAAAATATAAGTGTGTCGGTGATGTTGTAAACTTTAAAACTTGGCTTGGTATATCTATTCGAGATCACAGTGATGAGTACTATGGATTACACCCAAAAAGCCTATACATGTTGTTTTATTAACTAACTACATTGGTTAGTTAAATCCCGTATAAACCCTTTTCTTTATAAACCCTTTCTTTACTCTCATTATAAGAGTAAGATACCCCTAGAAAAACCTGTAGAGTCAATCCTTTAGGAATAACACCAACTGTTTGTTTTGTTACACCTTTACACCTTAGCCTACCTTGTTAGATTAAGTCCATTTATCAGTTGCTAGTTGCTTAAAGTGTAAAGTATGTATTTCCCGAGTCTTGTGTCATTTTTGTATCTTTGGTACGGTTGGGAAGAAATTTGCACATTTCAAATAGGAATGTATAAAGTAGTCAAAACTCATGTATTTTTACTACCATCACAATTACTGGTACGTCTGAAGAATGAAGAATTATTAAAGGAATTATCCAGAGTTATTATGAGCGTGAAGATGGTGAAATTACACCGAGATTTATAGTTATGTATAGTTTAAAAAAAATGAAAAAATTAGAAAATCGCTACAAAAAAGAGGCGGAAAGTTTAAAGATAATCGTTTCGCAAAAGCTTAAACCAAAGGAATTATATGAAGGATCGATTATTTGTTGATACGTCTTATAAGTCACGATGTAAAGTTTTGTATAAAGTGGTAGATATCGCCACTTGTCTTGTAAAAGTATGGGATGAATGGGAAGTTGATCGTTACGGGGATGCCAACTTAGGTTGTTGTTTTTGATCTATGATCAAGGTGTTTGTGTAAATAGTTGTCTTTTTCATGGTAATGGTCGGGAAAAGTGTCTAGCAACTTGTGCCTTATTTGTTTTGGACTTAATCTATTTGCTTCATAATTTTTATTTAACAATAATTTATTTCTCTTTCCTAATCATTAACCTTGGGTTTTACTCGAACGAGGATATGATCGAGTCATGCTTGTCTATTCCATCGTTACGGTCATGTATGCGTGACTCAGCTTCCTTGTTAATTTATTACTTTTGGTGAAAGTTAGAAGATCCATACCCTAAATCATTCTTCATCCTAACCCTTAGTTAAACTCGAATGAGGATGTGATCGAACACACATGTCTATTCTGTCGTTACGGCCATGTATGTGTGATTCAGCTGCCTTGTTGGTGTGGTACTTTGGGTAAAAGATTGTTAGAATGATCAACCCTAAGCCTTATAATAAAAACACATTTTACCTTTATAAACTTGTTACTCCTTAGCTCTAGTGGTGGAGATGTGTATCCTTGCCAATCATATGATAAAATACTCGTTACGACTAAGCAACTGAGCTAATTAGTTACATGCTACCACATAGATTAGTTGAGTGATTTGAGTGTTTTCATCTTCCTATTTCGTGAGTTATTTGGTTGTGTACTTGTAATAGATCGAATAAATGCTTAAACGGATAATTAATAGAGTTTGCATTTGACGTATTTTAGGAAAAACTCCATACGAGTTATTAAGAGGTAGGAAACCAAACCTTAACTATTTAGAGTATTTGGAAGTAAATGCTTTATTCTTAATACAAAGGATTACCTCACCAAGTTCGAACCAAAGTCATACGACGGTGTTTTCCTAGGATATTCGCAAAATAGTAAAGCTTACATAATACTTAACAAACAAACAATGAAAGTTGAAGAGCCTAAAACATCACCATTGGAAGATAATGAGTTAATCGTAAAAGAAGCTATTGAGGTTAGTAAAACAAAACCCATAGGCAATGATCTTAAAGACGCTTTATTAGAAAATAATCAAATTGTAAATATTAAAGAATCTAAAACTCATCCCCTAGAAAACGTTATTGGTAATCTAAATCAAAGAACTCTTAGGTCACAAGCTCAAGACAAAAGCAATTTCTTTTGCTTTATTTTAACAATAGAACCTAAAAATATAAATGAGGCATTAAAAGATGAAAATTAGGTAATGGCCATGCAAGAGGAACTAAACCAATTTAAAACAAATGATGTTTGGGAACTAGTCCCAAATCCTATGGATATGACCATTATAGGAACAAAATGGGTATATAGAAATAAACTCGATGAAAATGGCATCGTAACTAGAAACAAAGCTAGGTTAGTCGCCCAAGGTTATAATCAACAAGAAGGAATTGATTATGACGAAACATATGCACCCGTAGCTAGACTAGAGTCCATAAGAATACTTTTAGCTTATGCTTGCGCACTAGACTTTAAGTTATACCAAATGGATGTGAAGAGTGCATTCCTTAACGGTTTTATTAATGAGGAGGTTTACGTGGCACAACCTCTGGGATTCATTGACTTCGCAAAACCTAATTATGTCTATAGACTTAAGAAAGCTCTTTATGGTCTAAAACAAGCCCCAAAAGCTTGGTACGATCGATTAAAAGCCTTTCTTATTAAACATGATTACTCCATGGGAATGGTAGATAACACACTCTTCACTAAAAAGAAAGACTCCAACCTCATTATTGTCCAAATATATGTTGATGACATTATATTCGGATCAACTTGTCAAGAAATGTGTGATGACTTTGCCAAGATCATGCATGATGAGTTTGAAATGAGTATGATGGGGGAACTAAATTTTTTCTTAGGATTACAAATAAAACAATTAGATGATGGAATATTTTTTAATCAATCAAAATATATTAAGGAAATGCTTAAGAAATTTGGACTAGAAGACTCTAAGCCAATAAAAACCCCTATATCTACGGAAACTAAACTCACAAGAGACGAAGAAGGTGAGTCCGTAGATAATACCAAATATAGAGGCATGATAGGTAGTTTATTATACTTGACGGCAAGTAGACCTGATATCATGTTTAGTGTTTGTCTTTGTGCACACTTTTAAGAGGATCCCAAAACCTCTTACCTAGAAGCGGTTAAACATATCTTCTGATATATTAAAGGGACTATGCATTTAGGATTATGGTATCCTAAGGGATCCGGCATAGAAACAATAGTTTATGCGGATTCGGATCATGCGGGAGACTACGTAGATCGCAAGAGCACTAGTGGTGTTTGCACGTTCATGGGATGTTGTTTAACATCTTGGTTTTCGAAGAAGCAAACCGCTCTTGCCATCTCCACAACCGAAGCGGAATATGTTAGCGCCGGAAAGGCATGTCAACAAGCACTATGGATGAAACAAGCTCTCGTAGACTATGGCATTAGGTTAGACGATATTCCAATAATGTGTGATAACAAAGGGGCTATAGACTTAAGTAAGAATCCCGTTCAACACTCACGAACAAAACACATAGAAATTCGCCACCACTTCCTCCGTGATAATGTTTAAAAAGGGAATATCTCTATAGAAAAGGTCTCATCGGAAGACAACATAGCCGATATTTTAACTAAACCACTTAAACGTGAACCATTTAACTACTTACGCCTAGGTCTAGGAATGATGGAACAAATTGACTAAGTTTTCAGCACTGAAAATTAAAAATGAAATATTTGTCAAAAATCTGAGAAATTTTTTTTCCTAATACATATTTCATTAGTCCCAATCTATAATTTTCTAAAGAAAGTCTTTCTCACATCTAGGATCACATGAAAATTAATTTTCATATATTGTTGAAATATGCTAAAAACATCACATAAAAAACACAAGATTGAGAAAAGTTTATAAACAAACTTCTACTAATTCTTCTATCTCAATGATATACTCATTTATTACATATATACAATAATCCTAATTATTATTTTCTAAAATGTTCTTCTCTACAATAGGAGCAATAAAATCAAAGTTTCATATATTGTGAGATATGCTAAAACATTTTTTCACAGATGCATAATGATTGCGTTACTTGTTGTGAAAAGTATATAATCTAATATATATTTTTCGACAATCTTGGTTGAACAAAATTAAATCAAGGAGCATTTGGATTATTTTCTAGGTTTTGCATGTCTTAGTAATCGCTACTCCACATTTGTCACATTTAGGCACACACTAGTACTTGCACATAAGTTTAGTTTATTCTTAACTTAGCCCTCTTGACAAGAAAAATTCTTTGTCTATTTATGTGGCATCATATCTTAGTTTATTTTATATATGTTTCTCTTATTTTTTTGGTTTATCTAATTTCATATATGAGTATATGCTAAAAATATGTGAAATAGTTTTGTCTTACATTTGTCATTATATATATTGATTGTTGAATGCTTAAAGGTTATGTGTTAAAAACCTTTTAATTGCCATAAAGGGTGGACTTGCTGACAAAACTAAACACCAAAAACAAAAACCCTCACACAAAATTTTTAGAAAAATTGATTTTTGGGAAATTTGGGAAAAATCCACATAGTAGGCGGCACCCCTTAATTCAAAAGGGTTGCCCCTTAATTTTAAGGGGAAACGGCCTAGGAAAACATGGGGAAAAAATTATTTGTCTTTTCTTTTTAGACCAAACACCCTTTGACTTAATACTTGTGACCTAAATTCACAAAAATTTCTTCGGATTTAATTCTTTGAAGTTCATTTGTCCTAATTTAAACCTTTCCTCCACTATAAATACATCTCATCATCACAATCATCCCACCAATGACATCTCCTAACAAACCCACATCCAAACCATCAGGGTGCCAAAATGAGTGTGAAACTCATTTGGAGGGAAGAAAACCATAACCTTTTGTAAACACACCTTCAAATGTGCTTAATACTACTTCTCCAATACCAGAAACCACTCACTCCTCATCATAAACCATCTTAGGAAACTATCATCCCCAATCAAGCATCCAAAATCCTTACAATTTATGGACACTCCAACATCACACAAGTTGTCTCACATCCTCACACTTCCCTTCATCAACCATCAACTCACTTATTGCTTACATCAAGCTTCACCTCAATGTTACAACAAACTCAATCACACCACTCTATCTCAAGTTAGAGAAAGCCTAGTTGATGACATTAATAATAGACAAAGCCTTCTAACATCTTAGCCATGCTATTCTCACTCAACAACAAAAAAACATTTCCTTCATCACTCTTATCTTCAATCTTACCACCACCCTCAAAATCAACCAAGTTGAAACCATCTGGGTATTGCCTTTGTTGCATTTTTACCAAAAACATTTCCTTGCTTTAAGTGATAGGATATCAATTGGATTGATTCTCCTCACTCGACCTTCATCCTCCACCTAGAGTTCAAGAGATTTCCCTTCACAATCCGCCTTAAGCTCTTAAACTCTCCAACTAACTTATCTCGTTTTCAATATGCCTTCAAATAAGTGTTAATCCTTTGTATCGCATGCAAGTCAAATATCTTCTATGCCTATTTAGGATTTTTCTTAATGTTTTAATATGCCTTTTTAAAGCATATTTGTTTTTTTATTATATATGAATGCTTGTTGTATTCACACCATTGTTTAAAATGAATTAAGTATTTTTTTTTCTTTGATGTTTGCTTGCATTATTGTCATATGTTTCCTTCATTCCTTGTTACGTGTTACTAATACTTTGTTTAGTTTAACTCGTTTTGTAGCCAAGAAAACCCTATAGCTCGATCCTTGTGCCCAACGATACGAGGGAGAGCAACACATCATGGGGGATCATTTATTGCGTCCATTTAATAGCAATTCTAAATATGCCTTTTTGATTCTTACAAAAAGGGGGAGGGTGAGATTATCATGAAACTCACTAAATATTGTTTTAAAATATTTTACATTTAATGAGTTTAAAATTTTTGTTAATCATCAAAAAAAGGGGAATTGTTGATAAAAAGATATGCTAAAAACTTATCTAATATTTTTTACATGCCTTTACTTTTCAGTTGTGTTAATACAATATATAAAAAAGTTACAAATGTAAAATTAAACGTCAACATGTAATTTAGTAGTAAATTCTCATTTCAGACTAAATACATCACTTTAAAGGTATGAGTAAATAAATGCCTTAATGCATTTTAGATCAACGGAATTTTATTCAAACTTCACACTTCTATAAAATGTTGTAAAATTTTATAAACATTACAGAATAACAATTTCTACAATTTAAAATAAATGTTATATCAAAATAAACATTTTGATATTCAAATTTTCGGACTCAAAATGGCTATAGAAAAGTTCTAGAAAAAATCCTCCTACATAATAAAGACAAACTGGGATAGCTCAGTATAGGGCGGCCCCCTTAAATACACGGCAGGCCCCCTTAAATTTTAAGGACGCCACTATTAAGGGGACTGGCCCATAGGTTGACGCTCCCCCCATAATTTTGTTAATTTTCCCCATAATTTTTCACCTTTTGGCACTCATTATTTCCTGCTTCTAAAAAAGGTCCCGCACATTCTCATCAAATCCTTTGATAATTTAATCATAAAGCTTTAGTTTCCAAAGGATCCAAGCTCAAATTCCTTAAGTGCTAATGAGAAGTATACTTCCATCATCAAGTAAAGAAGTATTACACTTTTGTGTGTTGTTGCATTTTGATTGATTCCATATCATACTTGTAAATCTTGTGTATATCTTGTATTTTAGTGTAGTAGCTAGATCTTGGCGATCTTTGTAAGTATAGATAGATCATGGTGATCTTACCAAGTAGTGTTAGTTAGTTGTGGCATAAGTAGTATGGTGAAGTGGAGTCGTGAAGTTGTGAGGAGTCGTGAATGTTATGAAGGTGTGAAAAGTGAGAAGTTGTGTTGTGAGTAGATGGTTCTAGCTAAGTTAGACTCGACATTTAGTTTTGTCATAAATCGATGTAAGACAACGTTGCTGTTACGGTTTTTCTAAGCCATAAAGGAGCTTGTTGACATAGTCTGAAGGAAATTACTCAAGTAGGTGCTCGGGGAGTGGAGTAGGGCGAAGAGGTGCTTCGTTACCGAACCACTATAAATCCTCGCATTGTGGTTTGATAGTTATTACTCTTATCTATTGTCTTATATTATATCCTCATACTAATCATTCAAATTGTTTAGATTAAATATAGCGTTTAATATTGTGCAAGTGTTGATTTCACATAGATTCAAATCTAGAAATTTTTACAAACACTTCAAAACCTTTAATTAAAAAAAGCGGTAAACTATTCAACCCCCCTTCTAGTTTTCTACAATAGTGTTTATAGAGGATATCTTAATCTACTCTAAGACTCAAGAGGAGCATGTAGAACATTTAGGTTAGTTAGGCTTGGAAATTGCTCATAAAGGAGAAACTATTTGACTAAGTTTTAAGTATGAATTTTGGCTAAGGAATTGCAGTTTCTTAGGCATGTGTAAATTGGTTAATGAAATCATGTGGACCCTAGTAAGATTGAAGCTGGTAGAATTGGAAGCCCCTAGAACTTGACTTGAGGTTGTTTGTCTTTGATTGGTTGGGTATTTCCGTAGGTTTCATGAGAAATTCTCTAAGATAGCTAAGTGCTTACTATCTTGACTCAGAAGAGTAAGACTTGCGATTGGGGGGTGAGAACAGGAACTGACATTCAGACCTTGAGGATAGTTGTGTAAGCGCCGGTTCTAGCCTTTCCCCGATGGACCGGAGAACTTTATGGTAATTGTGATGCGTCCGGTTAGAAATAGGTTGTGTAGTTAATGCTAAAGAGGTACAGTGATAGCCTACGGTAACCTTAGGCAGTTGAAAATTCATGAGAAAAATTATACTACCCATGATTTAGAGTTGGGTGCGGTTCCCGTGTGTTTTGCACTTAAGATTAGAGACATTATCGTATGGGACCAAAGAGGTAGTCATTTATACAGCCATAAGAGTTTCAGCTTATCTTTAGTCATCAGAAAGTGTTGAATATGCGACAGCTGTTCGCTAGATAGGTCTCGTTTAGTTGATTATAAATGTGAAGTTCGCTACCATCCCATGGTAGGCGAATGTGGTGCGATGAATACCAAGTAGGAAAGGATAAGAGTTAAAGCCTAAGAGAGTTAGAGCTATGAATATGACCCTTCAGTCGAGTATAAAGGATAGGATACTGGCGGCTCGGAAAGAGGTTGTGAATGAGTATGCATGATTACAGAAAGGTTTAGATAAGATGATAGAATAAAGAAGTGATAGAACTTTGTAGTGCCTAGATCGAATATGGGTACCTTTGAAGGGTAAGGTGAGAACTCTGATAATGGATGAAGCCCATAAGTCAAAGTACTCTGTACACCCAGGAGCTGATAAGATGCATTATGATTTAAGAGATAGGTATTGTGGCCTAGAATAAAAAAGGACATAGCTGAATATATTAGTAAGTGTTTGACTTGTTTAAAGGTTAAGGCTGAGCATCAAAGGCCATCTGGCTTGCTCCAGCAACCTAAGATTCCCGTATGGAAATAGGAAGGAATAGCTATAGATTTTGTGACTAAGTTGCCTAGGACTAGTAGTGGGCATGACACATGACTAAGTTTGCTTATTTTCTAAGATGGATAGATTGGCTAGATTGTATTTGAATGAGATAGTTGCTAGACATGGTGTGCCAATCTTGATTATATCGGATCGTGATAGTCGTTTCACATCAAGGTTTTGGCAATCAATGCAAGAGACATTAGGAACTCGTTTAGACATGAGTACGACTTATCACCCTTAGACCGATTGTCAGAGTGAGCGTACTATTTAAATTTTGGAAGACATGCTTAGAGCGTGCGTCTTAGACTTTGGTGGAAGTTGGGATGTTCATCTTCCGTTGGTTGAGTTTTCGTATAACAATAGTTATCATTCTAGTGTGAGATGTGCTCTGTTTGAGGCATTGTATAGTAGAAAGTGTCGTTCGCCAATTTTGTGGGTTGAAGTTAAAGAAGGTCAGTTGATAGGGTTTGAGTTAGTGCAAGAGACTACTGAGAAGATCTCGCAGATTAAGGATAGACTTAAGGCTGTGCGTGATCGTCAGAAAAGTTATGCTGATAAGAGGAGGAAGCCTCTAGAGTTTAGTGTAAGTAACTATGTCTTGCTCAAAGTGTCGCCTTAGAAAGGTGTGGTACGCTCTGAGAAGAAAGGGAAGTTAGCACCTAGATTTGTTGGACCTTTTGAGATTATTGAAAAGGTAGGCCCTGTGGCCTATCGGTTAGATTTGCCTGAAGAGTTTAATGGTGTTTATGACACGTTCCACGTGTCGAACCTTAAGAAGTGTTTGGCTGATCCAACTTGCAAGTGCCTTGTGGATGGGTTTCGAGTTGATGCTAAGTTGAATTTTGTGGAAGAGTCTGTAGAAATTTTGGAAAAAGAGTTTAAGAAGCTGAAGCGTAGTAGGATTGCCATCGTCAAGGTTAGGTGGGATTCGAAACGTGGCCCTGAATTCAGGTGGAAACGTGAAGATCAGATGAAATTGAAGTACCCACATTTGTTTAGTGATGTTAGTGGCTAAATTTCGGGGACAATTCTTTTAAAGGGGGGTCCGAATGTAAACCTTTGCCCTTTTTGTGTTCTGAATATTTCATTTATAGTCCTTTGACTATTTGATTTTTGTCAGTTTATTCAGATATTGTACTGTGTTGACAGTGGTGATTTTATGAAAATTTTAATGATTTATGGTTTATTGTGATTAATGTGGTGTTTGACAGAACTCCTTAGATCATCCAATCTTAATTAACCTCCCCTCAAACAATACTTCAGAGATTAAGTAATCCAATGCTAGCAATCAGAAAGTTAAACCTGCTAACATCAAATACCTCTGTGAGAAGACCTCTTGCAACTTGTGGTCTGTGATGAATCTTGGCCTTTGTGAGAAGATCTGCAACATTTTGATCTGTGTGAATCTTAATCACCTGAATCAACTTCTTCTCATAAGAGTCTCTGATGAAATGGTGCCTAATCTCTATGTGCTTGGTTTTAGAGTGAAACACTGGATTTTTTACAATACAGATTGTACTTTCATTATCAATGTAAATCTTGGTGTTCATGAAGTTGAACCCATAATCAAGCATTTGATTTTGGATCCACAACACCTGCCCACAGCAATTAGCAGCAGCAACATATTCTGCTTCAGTGGTAGAGTTGGCAACTATAGTCTGCTTTTTACATTGCCATGAAATCAACCTTTTGCCAAGAAATTGACAACCTCCTGTTGTGGATTTCCTGTCAAGGCTAGCTCCAGCATAATCACTATCAGAAAAGGCTTCCAAGTCAAATGGTGAATCTCTAGGATACCAAAGGCCCAATTTAGGCTGACCTTTCAAGTATCTAAAGATCCTCTTCACTGCATGAAGATGTGAGACTTTAGGAATAACTTGGAACCTTGCACAAGCACAAACTGCAAACTTTATGTCAGGCCTAGAAGCTGTTAAGTACATCAATGATCTAATCATTGATCTATATAAGTGAACATCCACATCCTCAGCTTCTTCATCCTTGTCAATGCTTTGTTAGCCTCCAAGGGAGTGCTTGCTGTCTTTACAGTGGCAAAATCAAACTTTTTCAAAATATCAGCCACATACTTGTCTTGACTGATGAAGATTCCATCATCTCTCTGCATGACATGTAACCCTAAGAAGAAAGTGAGCTCCCCCATAGAACTCATCTGGAACTTCTTGTGCATTAAACCCTCAAACTCTGTACATAAAGACTTCTTAGTAGACCCAAAGATGATGTCATCTACATACACCTGTACTAACAGGATATCACCTTTGTCTTTCTTGATAAATAAAGTCTTATCTATGATCCCTCTTCTAAATCTATTTTCTAATAGGTAGGTAGACAAAGTCTCATACCAGGCTCTAGGAGCTTGATGGAGACCATATAAGGCCTTTTCTACCTTATAGACTTTGTCAGGGAACTGTGGATCTTCAAAACCAGGAGGTTGGCACACATACACCTCCTCTTCTATTGTGCCATATAGAAAGGCACTCTTTACATCCATCTGGTACATAATGAACCCCATAAATGATGCATAGGCCAAAAATAACCTGATTGCTTCAATCCTAGCAACAGGAGCAAAAACCTTATCATAATCAATTCCTTCTTCTTGGGTGTAACCTTGTGCAACCAGTCTTGCCTTGTTTCTAACTACTATCCCTCTCTTATCTTTCTTGTTTCTATAGACCCATTTTGTTCCAATGGCATGCTTGCCTTTAGGTAAATAAAATAATCTCCAAACCTTTTGCAATTTAAATTGTAGCAACTCATCTTGCATTGCCTCTACCCAACTTGGATCTGTCAAAGCTTGAATCACCTTTTTGGGTTCCTTTTGAGAGAGAAAA